>CAODLS010387799.1:0-16857 GCA_948243855.1 Flueggea neowawraea
TGTAAAAGATATAAAAGTTACAAACATAGAATAAACAAGTCATAAATATAGTATATACAAGTTACAAATATAATATAAATAAGTTGTAACACTAATACTTGTATGTTCTGCATTTTTGTAAAAAATATACAAGTTAGAAACATAACATAAATAAATCATAAATATAACCTAAACATAGTATAAACAAGTTATAAAACTAATACTTATATGTTTTGTATCTCTGTAAAAGATATACAAGTTACAAATATAACATAAACAATACCTTAATTTTTGAAAAATAGAACAACACTAATAGAATATCAACAACATTCCAATAATATATAAATAAGAGTTGGTAAATTTGAAAATATACATTTGTAAAAAATTGAAAAGTGAAAATGTAATATGTAAAAGTGGGTAGTGTAAAATAAATATTGTAAAGTATCGTAGGTGTATTGTGTAAAAAACAGTATATATAATACATATGTGTATATACATTTATATAATACATATATATAACATGTAATATATATATATATATATGTGTGTGTGTGTGTGTAAGTATGTATTATATATATGAATATATGTATTATATATATGTAGTAGATATGGATAACTGATACGAGTATAAATATTACTCAATTGGTAAAAGTATAAGTAATGTATTCTTATATTTATACTCTACTCATATCCGCACAATAAAATATAGATATTATCCATATCTATACTTATACCTAATCAAAATAAATAATATTTATATTAATTAAATACGAATAAAATTAATACCCGTCCAGTAAGATATAAATTGGGAGTGTTTTACCGGTGGAACACAATTAGTCCGGCTGGAAAGTACATAATTTATGATGACTTATCGGCTATTTATCCATTATTTGAAAGTACATAATAGTCCGTCTGGCTCAAAAAGAGTTGGTGGTGATGGCAGCAGACGACGACACCCCATCCAAGTTTCAGAGGGCTCATATCCGGAATCTAAGAAAACCACTTTAACCAACCAAACATGGCCTTATTTTCAGCTAATTCTTCCGCAATCCTCACCACCTCTCCACCATTCTCCACCAATTTGCCCCCCGTCAAACTCACCACAACGTCTCTTCACTTCTCTGCAAAACCCACTCACCAATTCACAAACCACAGCCTCTCAACTAGTTACTCGTCTCATAAGTGGAGAGCTAACGTATCCTTCTTTCCAGCTTTCTTGAAGAAAGGCAAAGATGCTCAGGTCCTCAAGGAGAAGCTTCTTGACGCCATTGCTCCTCTTGATCGCGGCGCGGATGCGACCCCGGAAGACCAACAGAGAATTGATGAGGTCTAGTTCGGTTCATTCTAAATTATCATCGATTGTTTTAAGTTCAGTTCCCCAATTAATCCGGTTAATCAAAGAAACTGGATATTTTTGAAGTGAATTTCCCGTTTTTTATTGGGTGTATTTATTGATGGAGTTTATTTGGGAATAGCTTGCGCGAAAACTTGAAGCAGTTAACCCAACAAAGGAGCCATTGAAGTCTACAGAACGGAAAATGGGAGCTTATATACACTACTTCACAGTCAATTTTACAGACCAAGGTGGTCTCTCTTTCTTGTGCAAGTCTTTTGAATTCTTTCAGAACTTATTAAAATCTTTTCTGGTTTCTGAGTGTTGAAATTCTTGTGTTTAATATGGACCTTAAAAACTTCACTGTCATTGTGATAGGAAAATTTGGTATTTTTGATCAATTAACAAACTAATCTCCTAAAGTTTAACAAAATTAGTAAATGCATCCCTCATTTTGTAAGCATAATTAATGAGGATTTATGGATTAAGTTGGTGGGAATTAGAGTGGAGGATTCAGTTTCTCTGTTTACTAGTTTTGCAGTCCGGGATAGTTGGATTTACATGAACTTCGGAAGTTTAGGTGTGGTTCGACAAATCAAACAGATAAGGTGATAGAAAGAGTATGATGTGGATCTTTGTTGCAGAAGCATGCTATAATCCCTCAATTGATTAAATGAGGGCAAGTTTTTTCAATGTTCTATTACCACCATTTTACAACAATGTCCATGAACTAATTCCTGGTTTCAAAAGCTCAGGAATGTAGTTGGAAAGCTTCAACTCAACTAGAACTAGGCACATAATGTGAGTTCAATGCCTACGTGTATCAAGATAAATAAGTTTTTCTTCTCTTCATCACTTTTTTGCAATATTTTTTTCTTAAGATGAAAAGGCTAAAATGTTTATCAGCCGTCTTTTTTTCTTCTTCTTCTTCTTCTTCCATGTTTCTTGATTTTGTTGTTAATTGGTGTATCTTTAAAACTGACGTGCAGAGACTGAAGTTTTTAAGATCAAAGACAAACTACCAAGCAATTAATTTGGACTCGCTTAGGGCCCAGAATATGGAGTCATGGCCTACACTCAATCAGGTAATATTTAAATATATCATGTTTAAAAGGATTTCAAGTATGTATTTTATGTGGAATTTTCTTCTTCACAATGTAGCATTGCTGTTTGGGAGATCATTTATTAGTTGCTTCTTTATCTAGCTGGTTCCACGAAAAAGCATGTTATTGTCTTTTCAGTTCTATATTTCTTATCTCCAAAAGTATTGCTAACAGTTTCGTTATATTTGCTTCTGTCTTCAAGATTTCCACTCATATATATGTATTATAAAAGAGGAAACACTGAAGTTTGAAATTGAAAACGTATATCAAAGTACTGATACGATGTCTGATTATTGACAACCGTGCTATTTATTGTATTATGTACCATATAGTTATTATTAGGTGTGATATTTGCTGGCGCCTGATATTCTTTCATGAATAAGTTTTGGTAGGCAATGTTGTCCAGTTTTGCTTTCACTAATTTTAGTAGCATTTGCGATATTGCCTTTTCTTTGACAATTCAGTTGTACACAAATATAGTAACAAAGCAGTAGAACTCTGTTTCTGGATAGACACTGCGTAAGGTTCAAATAAAAAGATTGTTCAAAATATCGAGTGGCGTTCAAATCTGAAGGGTAAGGTGAGACAGTTATTTTATAGCAACATTAGTGTATATTTTCTGAAGCATTATCTATTGCATTCTTTTGCTAGGTAACAGCAGATCTAACACCATTGAACACAAGAAAGGTGGCTGTAAAATTTGATTCTTTCAAAATAGCTGGTCTGGTTAGTATTCTCCCATTACCACTAGTTCACATTGCATCAATGAATTGCAGAATAAATGTTTCAAAAATAAATCCTGTTATGGTTAAAATTTCATGGATGCATTTTTCTTTATTTTTTCCCTTATATAAGATAAAGATGCCGCAAGCTTGATTTTTGGCCTTCAGGCTTGATATGTTTTATACTACAGCTTATATGTCAGTCACATTACCTTTATGTAGCCATGCATGAGTTTGATGCTCATAAAATATATATATTAAATAAGTCGTTGATTTATAATCGTCTGTAGATACCCATCAAGGCACCTGGAAGAGCTCGTGGTGAGTTGGAAATTACTTATTTGGATGAAGAACTACGGTAAGTGGTTATTCCTTGAGCTTGAATTTGGCCAATTGGATTTCATATTTCATTTTTCTCTTACGATATCTTTTTGAACTTCGTTATGGACTATTGTGCCCCAAATTTTCATTTTAGAAGTTTGAATGGAAAATGTTGGCATTGTGAAGAGTTGTAAAAAGAGAAGATATAGTGATCCCATTGCTGATTTGTAGTTTACATTTCAACAGAATATCCAGGGGTGACAAAGGAAACTTATTCATCTTGAAAATAATCGATCAATCTTACCGTGTACCTGTCTGATTCACTAATCATTTTGACGGAGTATCGTGATTTTGGCTCATAAGTTGGTAGATAAGGAATGGAAAACTTTTGCAGGTTCTACGCAGCACATTTCTGATGAGTTTTGCCATGTAAATATGTCACATGAAGTGTTTGCTACAGTAGTCATGACGAAACTGCATATGAAAGGCTCTTCCTTGTATATATGGACTTAACACTAGTCATATATATGTTGTATTAAGAACTATTCAGAAACGTCACAGTTTGTTATCTTTGCAGAAACAACTAATTTATTTTATCTTATAATTTAAATAAGACTATTTTGGTGTTTTTAGAATGACAGTTAAAATGTAAGCATGGAAAAATAAGAGGGGGACCAAACGTATTAGTTTCCAAAACACAGATCAAATATGAAAAATCACAAAACCTCAAGAATGCCAAGTGAAATTACCCAAAGAAATAATAGTAGCTAGAGGTCACAGACCATTTTTCCTAGGTTAAATTTTAGCTAAGGCATTATAAAAGTAGGCTGGAACAAAGCTTAACCCAAGGTGTGTGCAAGTTTTACCACGAAAAAATTCAGAACACGCTTTAATGTTGTGGAACACACAAAGACTAAGGAGTGTGCCATGGAAATCTCTAGAGTGTGCTGGAGAATTGCGGAAAAATGGCTAAGTGTGTGGATTGTCCACACTTGTCTAGAAACTTCCACAACTTGGATGGAGTATTGTTGTTTCTAGAACTTTTCGCAAGATGATGCATGCTCTACATCTTTCATACAATCTTTAGAAGTCTCCAACACTTGTTAGAACATCTTTTTACATAAGAAATGTGTAGAATTCTTTAGGCCAAATAATTGTAGCCACACATTAAGGAGGTGAGAAACCTATAAAAAAGCCACCTCATTCATTTGTAAAGTTAGCCTTGAAAGCTTAATCAATTGTACAAAGCATGCACATTCCCAAACTCAAGCACTCTCTATAATCTCGCTCTACCATACTCGAAACCTCTCATTGCCTAGCTCACTCATCCCGTTTCACTTGAAATTCCCAAAAGGCTTACTTAGTTCTATTTGTGCCACGAAATAGACTGAGTGTCGCGCGATTTGGCTTGCGAAAACGCTAAGTCCGTGACAGTTGGTATCAGAGCAACGTTCCAATCCTTGGGACCTCTTGTTCATTTGAGCATATGGCAAGCGAGGAGATCATTGTTGCTGCCAATGTTGAGGAGCAACCAACCGAACCTATTCGGGGGCGAGAGGAATAACGTGTCCAACCTAAGCGGGGCAAGTCCAAAGTTCCAATAAGGGAACCATTGGAGTTTCGCGTTGCTAATCTCGAGTCAAGCTTGGCCAATATCAGGACAACCATTGGCGAGCTAACCGACCAAATGGACAACTTGATCCACGAAAATGTGGAGATTACTCGAGTTGCCAAGGCAATGATCGAAGATCTTGGCAGCACCTCTAGGGAGAAATGTGCTCCCTTGCCCAAGAGTTCAATGAACTACGGAAAACTCTTCAAGACGAAATGCAAGAGTTCCGTAGGGAGATGAACACTATTCGTCGAGGAAGTCCACCCTCGACTATCACCGCAACCGCGTGCACATTCGCCCCTCAAGGACTCAAAGTTCCAAAGCCTGCTATGTATGATGGCACGAGGAATGCCACCACGGTAGAGAACTTCATCTTTGGCCTCGAACAATACTTCGAAGCTATGGAGTCACGGATGAATTCACTCGAATTAGCAACGCCACCATCTTCTTTAGAGATGCGGCCCAACTATGGTGGAGACGCAAGCATGTCAAGAGGGAGAAAGACATGTGTGTGATCAACACTTGGGATCAATTCAAGGCCGAGCTTCGAAAACAATTTGTGCCTCACAACTCCAATGATGAGGTGCGAAGCAAGCTGCGACAGTTGAGGTAAAATGGAAGCATTGTCGACTATGTCAAGGAGTTCACCACTCTTATGCTTGAGATTCCAGAAGTGTCCAATGATCAACTCTTCTTTGACTTAAAAAATGGGTTGAAAAGTTGGGTAAAGTTGGAACTAGATCGGCGAGGAGTGAAGACACTTGATGAGGCAATTGCTAAGGTGGAAAGCCTTAAGGACTATGCCGCCCAAGACAAAGACAAGCAACCCAACTCTAGTAAGAGTGGGGAAGCACAAGAGAGGGATCCCAACAAAGGCAAGGAGTATGGCTACCACAAACATCCTAGTAACAACTCCAAACACGACAAAGGACCATCGGGTAAGACCAAACCTGCCTTTAAGCCACCTAGTCCTTGCTTCCTTTGCGGAGGTCCACATTGGACGAAGGACTGTCCAAAACGAAAGGCATTGAATGCCATCATCGAGAAGTTCAACAACGAAAGGCCCCAAGAAGAGCCTCAAACGAAGATGGGCTCTCTACAATACTTGGGATCACTTTCCAAACTCCTCCTCCTAAACTCTAAGGAGAGAGGATTGTTGTACGTTGATGCCTTAATCAAAGGCAAGACTACTTGTGCGATGCTAGACATGGGAGCTACGCACAACTTTATCGATGTACAAGAAGTGAAACGCCTTGGCTTGAAGGTGACAAAAGGAGTTGGCACCATCAAGGCCGTGAATTCGGAGGCCAAACCTGTCCATGGCATAACTCAAGGCATCAAGATGCGAATAGGCGACTGACAAGGTACGCTAGACTTCATTGTTGTCCCTATGGACGATCCTAAAGTCGTGCTCGGTCTAGCATTCTTCCACCAAGCCGTTGCCATTTTGATCCCCTTCATGAGCTCTCTAGTGATCCTCGATGGTTCCAAACTTCAAGTGATCCCCATGAAGAGTAGGACAAAATCAAAAACTCCTTTGATTTCTGCCTTGCAATATAAGCTGGGTAATAAGAACGGTGAAAACTCCAACGCTCATAGTCGCCAAGCTCGGCAAGGAAGTGGAACGCAGCCTTGCAGACCACGCCACAAGAATAAAAAGGGTTCCTAACCACATCAAATGCCTTGTGAAGTGGAAAAATCTTCACAACAACAGGGTTACGTAGGAACTCAAAGAAATGCTACGACAACTCTCCAAACACGGCAAAAGTTTCGATGCTCAAGGCGCAATGAGGACGTTGCGAGTTTGAGTGGAGGAGGATGTCATAGACCATTTTTCTTGGGCCAAATTTTGGTGAAGGCATTGCAAAGGTGGACTGGAACAAAGCTTGACCCAAGGTGTGTGCAAGCTTTGCCACGGAAAAATCCGGAACGCGCTGGAACGTTGCGGAACATGCCAAGACCAAGGAGTGTGCCATGGAAATCTCTAGAGTGTGCTGGAGAATTGCAGAAAAATGGCTAAGTGTGTGGGCTATCCAGACTTGTCTAGAAACTTCCACAACTTGGATGAAGTATTATTGTTTTTAGAACCTTCTGCAAGGTGATACATACTCTACATCCTTCATACAATCTCTAGAAGTCTCCAACACTTGTTGGAATATCTTTGTACATAAGAAATGCATAAAATTCTCTATGCCAAATAATTATAGTCACACATGAAACCTATATAAATGCCACCCCATTCATTTGTAAAGTTAGCCTTGAAAGCTTGATTAATTGTACAAAGCATACACATTCCCAAGCTCAAACACTCTCTACAAGCTCTCTCTACCACACTCGAAACCTTTTATTGCTTAACTCACTTATCCCGTTTCACTGAAAATTCCTAAAAACCTTCTTTAGTTCTATTTGTGCCGCCAGATAGACTAAGTGTCACGTGACTTGCCTAGGGAAAACGCTAAGTTCGTGACACAGAGGCCCAGAGCAGTCCTCTTCCATAACTACCAACACCAAGTTCATCTTTAATGGCCATTACTTGCTCAGCTACTAACCTCACAATTTCTCTTCCCTCAACAGAACTCTCCTCTTCGCAAACCGTTAGTTTAACCCAATCACAATCTTTTGCGTTATCTTCAAAACCCAAAACCTGCGTTCATTTAAATAGTGATCATGACAGCCGCAAGCTTACTGGTTCTTGGAAATGGAGGACAAGAGTTTCATTCTTCCAAGGGTTTCTAACAAAACGCAAGGATGTTGAGAAGCTTAAAGAGGAACTTTTCGAAGCCATCGCAACTCTGGATCGTGGCGCTGAGGCTTCACCTCAGGACCAACTACTTGTTGATAAGGTCTCACATTTATCCTTTTTTTTTTTTTCTTTTGGTTTGCTAGTTTTTGCTGCTATTCTGTAACAAGCATATGGGCATTGTTTCTTTTCTGCATATTTGATCATCCTGCCGTATTCAACGTGATGATTGAATTACTCAATTTACTGACTTTTAATCCTGTTTCTGCTATATACTGCATAATTATTGGAAATTGATATTGCACATGTTCAACCACTTGAGCTAGTTAAGGTGACTTGTGAATTTGGCCGATTGTCACTAAATATTAAAATTTTTGCCAGAATATTTGTGCCAACTCTACTGAAATTTAGCTTAGTGTTCAATAGCATTATTTGAAGTTACTCATGAAATTATGTTCAATGATCAATGCACTTCTCTTTACTCATATGATGATATTTATGCAAATTTCCATTCATGTTGATGGATTTCCCTCCGGCCAACAACTGAAAGGGCTTTTGGTTGGTTGGAAGATAGATTATTTAATTAATCAAATTTTATCGACAAAATTGTTCTGAAACATTGATTCTTGATTAGATTCTCGTGAACTTGAGGCGTTGAATGAAATAAAGGAGCCTCTTAAGTCAAATCTGTTGAATGGGAAATGGGAGCTTCTGTATACAACATCTCAATCTGTTCTTCAAACCAAGGTCTGATAATATTTGCCTTTACATTTTTATTGAGCCTTCTTCGCTGTCATTCTATTTGATGCATTCGTTAAATAGTTTTACTTGATTAAACGAAGAATTTCGGATTAGATGCATGAATATTTTTTAGGAGTTATTAAGCTTGAAAATTTTTCTCAATATTTGGACCTGATTTGTTCTAGCTCTAGTGTAATTAAACATCATTCTTTATTGTCTAGACAACTGATACGGTGATGGAGTGTTTTATATGCATATATGCCTAAAGTTAATACATTGTGGTCCTTGTTAGATTAATATTATACCATGATGAGATATTACTTTGTACCATTTTGCTGCTTCAATTTTTTATTTACAAATAATTTATATTGATACAAAAATGACTCTGGTTGAGTTTGGAAGAGTTATAAGCCTTTCTAAAATTTCTACATTTGATCCATATTTTAAACAAGTTGTGGTTGATGTTGCCCATGAAAATTCTTGCAACAGAGACCTAAGTTCTTGAGATCAAACGGTAAGATCTATCAGGCAATCAATGTGGATACTCTAAGAGCTCAAAATATGGAGACTTGGCCTTTCTATAACCAGGTATAGTTTCTGATTGGCATCTGGTTGCTTGTTTTTCTTTATCCGTACAGTTCTTTTTCCTTTTCCACTTTCATATTTGTAGATGTGGTAAATTCTGATGTGAAAATGCAGGCAGTCTCTCTTGTCCGTATTTCAATTGATATGGAGAAAAAGTCCTTTTTTTTTTTAATAAAGAGTGGACAACCATTTTCAGAGTTTAAAGCACTACTGGTTCTCTGTCTTCCCAGCAATTGTTTTCTATGAGATTTGAACAAGTTAATAAATGCAAGATTATCAAAATATATGGAAGAATTTATGCCGATTAGTTTAATACAGAGAACACTGTGACAGCTGCATATAATGGTTATGCTTTTAGCACCTCATTTATAAAATATGGTAATACTCTTAAATCGTAATCTGTGCTGTCCTCAAGCCTCATATCTGACTGAATTTTGATGTTTTTAGGTCACTGCCAACTTAGTGCCTCTTAATGCAAAAAGGGTGGCTGTTAAATTTGACTTCTTCACGATTGCGGGCATTGTAAGTGTTACCTCTTTCTCTTCCCTGCTTTTTTGAGCTTTTTTTACTACTATTACACCCAGAATCTTCAACAATTTTGGTAGTCTCTTTGGATTTCGTAGAACTTGATGTTGGCAAATTTTAGAATGAATCGTCAAGATTTTATCATAGCTAAAATCTTAATCAAAATCTTTTAATGCTCTGAAGATACCTATTGCATCACCGGGGAGTGGCCGGGGTCAGCTGGAAATTACTTACTTGGACGAGGAGTTAAGGTAAAGTAGGAAGACATTTGCTTACTATTTGGTTGAAATTATATATTCTTTTTGGTTCTTTTCCTGCATAGTGCATTCGATCGAACTTTCCTCCTTTTCTAAGTTGCTTTATATTGTTAATCTCTTATTGGTTTTTTCAGAATTTCAAGAGGTGATAAAGGAAACTTGTTCATCTTGAAAATGGTAGATCCATCATATAGAGTACCTCTTTAATGTAACTCCAGCAAAATATGTGTCAAGGACAAGTTTCATAACAGGAGAACATTAATCTATGCATGCTTTTACTGAAACTTATCCAAAACGCGTAAGGATTGAACAAGGCCACCGCCTGAGGCTTACACTTATCCTATATTAAAGCCGTTATGTATATCAAGGACTCGAGTTTACCAACGGCAAGTAAACGCAAGAAAAACCATCAACCCTTCTCTGCAAAACCCTTCATCATCTCAGCCGTCAAAAATGCATCTTTTTCAACTCTTCAGCCTTGATTCCAAACTGGGTTCCACGAACACAACCATTTTAGAGATGAATCTCGTATCTGCACAAAATCTTGCCATGGCCAACAAATTTTCTCATTTTCAGACCTATGTGGTTGCTTATGTCAACCCGAACCAGAAGGTCACCTCCAGGGTTGGTGAAGATGGCAACGTCAACCCCACTTGGAATGACAAGTTCATATTCGCCTTCAATAGTAATCTGGTGTTGGAGAGACCTAATGCTTGCATGGTTTTTGAACTATAGAAAGTAAGACGATTTAAGAAAGACGAGAAAATTGGAGTGGCTCATGTTTTGGTAGAAAATTTGATACCAAACCACTGAAAACATGGTCACAAATGTTTGCCACTAAACATTATTAGAGTCTGAAAGTGAAGCTATCCTCAATGTTGGAGTTGTCAAGCTCAATGGGGTATCCATGGTGTACAAGAAAGTGATGGCTAGAGAATTGGTTATTCCTACAATTCCTTTGTGAAGGATTTCCTCTTATTTTGTTAATTCTCAATAATTAATGGCTACTAGTTATCATTAATTCATTATTTGCTCAGATGAAATGTAACATTTAAAAACACATCTGCACCGTTAATTGCACCACACAGACAATAAATTCTCATACCGTAACAAATCGAAGTTTTTATGGGATCTTTTCAAATCTTCAAATCTTTTTCCAATATAGACCTAACGTTGCGTTTGGAAGGTTGATGAATAGGATATGATAGGTTAATATTAGGTAGGATAAATTAGGATATGATACGATATGTTAAAATTATAAAATTTCATTCTTTTGAAGTTTTAAAAATGAATGGGATAGGTTATCTAAAATATTAATTAATAAAATATAAAATAAGAATATTATATAATTATTTTACTATTATACCTTATGATAAGATATACATAAATGATTATTATATTTAATTATTGAAAAATAAAAAAAATAGTTTAACCAAACAAATATTCTTAACAATTTTCAGAGATTGCTAAGGAATCAAAACTAGAAAATATTCAGATTTTCATTAGAGAAGTATGCAATAATTTTTAGCATTAAATAAACATTCGTAATCCTTTCGTCCTAGAAAGTTATGAGCATTGAGGGTTTTGGATTAACTATTTCAATGTACTCCTCTCTGGATCCTACGGACAATGTTTTTGCTCTATTCCTTTGTACACGTAAAAAAAAAAGCGAAGGGTATAATTGTACACTAAATATATTTTTGTTGTTTAATTTTTGTTATTCTCTTTTAACCCACCAATTTGGTGGGTTAAGAAAAAAAGAGTTTGAAGAGATAAGTAACCCTCTCCTATCCTATCTTATCCTATCCTATCACTTATAAAAAAACTCCCAAACAACAAAACACGATAATTTTTTTAACCTATCATATCATATCATATCCTATCCCTTCTTAACACTCCATACAAACGAAGCATAAGTGTTTTAACATGGTGTTTAGGTACATGGCATAGTTAGTCAACCAATTGATGTAGATCAGATGATGAGATTCATTGGATCACTAAATTAAATTTGATTGGAGTATATGCATAATTCATATAAAAAAATTTAGGGCAAAATCCATGACAATCCTGAGGTTTGGGGTAATCTTTATCCCTGTCCCTCCTCTTTGTAAATTAACCGTTCTGTTCCTCAACCTTAACTCCGTTTGTTTTAATTAATAGAAAAGGTAAAAAGACAAATTTACCTCCATTTTAAAGTCAATTTACTTCAACCAAACCACTCAAGCTTTTTTCTCTTTTTGCCTCAAAACTCGATTCTCTCTCCCAAACCCATTTGTCATTTTTTGTCTCTCTCTCTCTCTCTCTCCCCGTCCACTCCTCTCTGTCTTCTCCTCCTCCTCATCTTCGAACCAACACATACCAAATCGCAGCAAAATGCCACCGCTGCTTTTGCCAGTTCTATGATCATTTAGTTGCCGACGACGTTAGTGCATGGGTTCCCTTAAGAGATTCCGATTTTGATTGGGTAAGCTACCTTGGATCTTGATTTTGCGAGGAGGCTCTTGAATTTTGAAGAATACTGCTTGAGTAACCTTTGGGTTTTTGCTGCAATGGTGTTGATTTTGTGATAAATTGGTTGGGTTTTGTCATTGTGTGGGTAATCTCATTTTTTCGTACTTCTCTGTGTGTGTGTGTTAGTTTTGTGCCCTAATCCAATCATTGATCTACATTGTTATTCTATTTATCATTTAATAAAGAGGCATTTCATTTAATATCTATGAAATATTATATGTTTTATGATGATAAAACTTCCATGAATAATTTATTCTTCCTTATGTCATCGAGACTACTATTCTAAATGTCCCTAATCGATTGTTATCATGAGAATGATAACAAACCAATATTAGTATGTTGCTAAGAGGATAATCATGTTTTACTAATTATAGATATAGGATATCATTTAGAACATAGATACATGTTAGAGAACATGTATTAGGCTGACCAACTATGAAAGTACTTCATGGATCAATGTCACAAATAGTTTTCATGCAGTGGTGATATTTGAGTTCTCTGATTGAAACTCACCATCGACTCCTACATGAGGAATCACATATTTTGACTTGGTCAAACATCATCCGTAACAGGATGACAATAAAGGCCATGATTGGATATGTCATGAATCTTGTAGAGGAGTGATAGTGAGAGTGACGAATTTGTTCACCTTAAGAAGAGTGATATCTCTAAACCACTTGATGAGTAGGATTGATGGAATGTATGCATACTCAAATGAATTGATAAAGGGTTATTAATGTAATTTGTTATATCAATCTACATGGGATCAAGAAATACAGTAAGTAATATAAAATTGACATGTGACCATACTTTATGCTTACTATATATATCGTGAGACAGAAGGACTAAATATCAAACTGTGAAAGGTTAACTTGGATCACTGATGCCACTCGATTTTGGGTTGCCATAATGTATTACTAGATACCGCTTATGTACTTTGAGCCCAAGTTTTAGGACGAGACCCATGGTAATTAAATTATTAAGATGATTAATTTGATTAATCATTAATAATTTAGAGTTTTTAAGATTTATATCTTAAATATGATATACGATATTATCCATTAATGCAATGGGCTTTTAATATAAATTACTTCTTATTAAGTTAAATAAGCTTTTGAGCATATTTCATGTGTAACATAAATTTGGCCCATGTTTATTCAAAAGAGAGTGATTTATTTAATGATAATGTATCATATAATTAAAATTCCAATAATATTAATAAACTCTAGTGTAAATTCGGCTATGCTCCTATTTTTTAGGAGTTCTTATTCTTGTATGACAAGAAGAGATAAAAACCCTAGTGAGACTAGGATAAATTCGGCACATTCTAATTAGTGTACATAAATTAATTATGAAGCACTTATTCTTGTGGGACAAGGAAAGACAGATCCTAGTAAGACTAGGAGGAGGAATTCGACACCTAATCAAGGAGAAATTTGACACACTCTTCCTTGATTAGGTGAGACCGAAATCTTGGAAGGCAAGCAAGGGATTTTCAGCTAATCCTAGTGCACCTATTTAGGGTTTCCCATATGCCTATAAATAAGTAGCACTTCTTGCTTTTCTGTAATGGCTTGGCCAAATTTGTGAGTATCACATACAAAGAGAGAAAAATTATTTGTGAGAACTAGAATAGAGATTCTTGGTGCTAGTACACTCCACCATTCCAAAAGAGTTTGTTTGTGTGGATACCTTTAGACACGTTCGCGCAAAGACAACGTGAGAGAAAAGGAGATTCTTTTTATATTAAAAGCTACATCAACACTCCATTCATTCATATAATCAAGCTTTCGTTTTAAGGTAAAAATCCTAATCCCTAATCGTGTATGTTGATGTGCATAGATCCTTGGTGGAATTCTAGGGTAAAATTTTTGTTATTCCCGCTGCTTTATTCTTGTATAAATGTCATATTTTAGTTACGAATTCCAACAGTGGTAGCATAGCAACTTGCACAATCAACATAACCGATTCTTTTATATGTGATATAATTGTATGAATTTATGAACTCGGCCTTGTTCCATATGATACTATATTGTTGCTAAATTAATGATGCATGTTAGAATTTAATTTAAGCAATATAAAACTGGGTTTTATATGTTGGAGGCCAAATTGTATGTGATTGTTGAATTTGCATAGGGTGTTAAGATTCACTTAGAAAGCCTATTAGGTTTTATATACGCGGTTTTGTAATGAGATTACAAAAAATGGACTGGATTATAATTAGATTATGAGATCCAAGTATTAATAAGATTAGTACATATTAGGGTTTAAAATTAGCTACTCGTTTAATGAGCAATGCAAATTACAAACCCCCTCGCAACTGGCTTGTGAAGCCATTTTACACATCCAACATTTAATTAATGTAAATATTTGATTAATTGAACGATGTTTGTTAATGTTCATAATTTGATTATGTTTGAATGATGATTCAATATGCATGGTGTGCCTAATATAATCTATGTGATTGGTTTTTTATTATGGGTTGTAATATTTTGGCCAAATGTGCATATTTCAAACATGGCCAGCGTGTCGTTTTTGGCAAGTGTGTCTATTATTCTTTTAGTATAGATTTTATATATTTATTGTTTGTAAAAGAAGATGGAGGCCGTTCGTTGCAATGGGGATTGAAAACCACCCTAGGTTAACCTAGATCTTCACATTGGCTTGTGAGATCAATTAGTTTTGGGCTTTGTCATATCACATTTACATTATGCTACATATACATATGATGAATGTATGTCATGGATGTATGATTTATGTTGTATCCCACACAAACCAACAAACCTGAATCCTTACAAATAGTAAGTCAAAAACTGCCTTCCATAATCATTGCTTGTCAAAGCCTTGTTCGTCAGTGTATAGTTTTTGTCTCCACATGGTGCACTCGATTACCTTGGTTAGGCAATGGTAGATAATGGTTATATCTACATTTTGATTATGGTTAGACTTAACGTGACTATCAAAATGGTTTTGGGCCTAGGGCATATAAAGGGATTTAGCTGTTGAGACATGAGATGTCAAAATCTCTAGAAATATAAGAGTTATATTTGATATAATTGAAAAGGAGTTTTCTACCTAAATAGCTAAGGTCAAGGAATGACTCAACTGACTTAACTTTGAGTGAAATATGGATCTTGTACCCATTATGTTTAGAACTTAAATTAACTTGAAGGATGTTAATTTTAGTGGGAGTATTCAAAGACCTCTTTATTAATTTTGCATATTATGTATGTAGAAATAATGGCAACAAACAACAACACATCAACCTTTACTTTGCGATCGATCCTTGAGAAGGAAAAATTGAATGTGACTAACTTTATTGATTGGTCTTGAAACTTAAGAATTGTTCTTAAATAAGAAATGAATAGTTATGTCCTAGATACAACGATCCCTAGTGTACTGGCACCCAATGCCCTAAGAGAACAAAAGGATGCTTATGAGAAGCATATAATTGACTCAACAGATGTCACATGTCTCATGCTTGCTACCATGTTTCCAAACTTACAAAAACAATTCAAAATTATTGAGGCATTTGACATGATGACGCATCTCAAGGAAATGTTCCAAGAGCAAGCTCGTCAAGAAAGATTATTAACAACTAAGGTACTGAATTGCAAATGCTATTTGGAAGAGCTAAAAAAGAAGGGAAACGAGGCTTCTACGTTAGATATTTTTGTTATAGAGATCAATATGTCTACTAATTCCTCATGGGTATTTGATATTGGATGTGGAACTCATATTTGCATTAATTTGCAGGGATTAAAAAATAATAGATCATTGATGAAAGACGAAGTGGACATACGACTAGGAAATGGAACAAAAGTTGTTGCATTAGCCGTATGAACTTATAGTGGACTTATTTTACTATTATCTAATTGTTATTATGTTCCTGCTATGAGTAAGAACATCATTTCTATTTCTTGTTTAGACAATGATGGTTTTCATTTTATCATTAAGAATAATAATCTTTCCATCTATCATTGGGAAATATATTATGGTGTTGCAACCTTATCTTTTGGTCTATATGTTTTAAACTTGGAACAAAGCAAGCTCATCTATAACATTAATAAAAGATTAAAATTAAATGATTTAAACCAAAACCTACTTTTGGCATTGTCGTTTGGGCCATGCAAGTGAGAAACGCATCTCAAGACTCCACAAAGATGGATTACTTGAATTATTTGATACATGCGAATCTTGTTTGTTGGGCAAAATGACCAAGAGTCATTTTACGAACAAAGGTGAAAAGGTCAATGATCTATTAGGCCTCCTACATACTGATGTATGCGGACTTTTGGTACAAGTGCTAGAGGATGTTATTTGTACTTCATCACCTTCACTGATGATTTCAGTAGGTATGGATTTGTCTATCTTATGAGACTTAAATTCGAATCCTTTGAAAAGTTCAAGGAATTCAAAAGTGAAGTA
>CAODLS010387951.1:0-11002 GCA_948243855.1 Flueggea neowawraea
GGTTTGAACAGCCGATTAACTGGCGGCATGAACGGACTGGTCAAACACTTGATTCGAAGAAATCATGAACCAAAACCAACCCGGCCAAAGTCAGTTTTGGGCCATTCGGTTCTAGTTCCATTTCAATATGGTTTGGTCGACAGTTCTAAGTTGTTGGGTTGGACGGTTCATACTGATTTCTAATTTTGAAGAAACAAATATTTAATCAATTTTTCTCGCTTCGGTTCGGTTCCAGTTTTATTTGCACCCGGTGGCATCTGTAAAAACTTCAAATGGAGCTAGGAAGGTTGGCTTGCTCGCTTGAGGAGGTTTGAACGAGCTGATCAAACCTTGAGTTCAAAGAAATGATGGGCCAAAACAATTGAATGGTGCTAGACCTACTAGCCCGCTGGTTTGAGGCAATTTGAACAGGCGGTGGTAACTATCGGTTTGAAGAAATCATGAACCCGAACCAAACCTCCCATAGTCGATTTTTTTGGCAACTTGCTTGTGGTTTCGACTAAATTCGATTCAAGCGTCGATTATTGTTTTCCAATTCAGACAGTTTACACCGATTTTTTATTTTTAAGCGAACAAAGTTTTAATAAATTTTGCTCACGATTCGGTTCGGTATTAATTTTTGCCGATTGGCATCAATAAAACTAGAAATTGGAGATAGGATGGTTGGCCCACTGTTTTGAGCCAGCCGCTCAAACCATCTGGCTTGTCAATTCGGTCGGTCCAGACTCATTTTTT
Organism: Flueggea neowawraea; assembly: GCA_948243855.1. Classification (NCBI taxonomy): domain Eukaryota; kingdom Viridiplantae; phylum Streptophyta; class Magnoliopsida; order Malpighiales; family Phyllanthaceae; genus Flueggea; species Flueggea neowawraea. The sequence continues at coordinate 736 of CAODLS010387951.1, forward strand.
TTTAAATAACGAAGTTGTAATCAATTTTTGTCCCGGTTCGGTTCGATTCCAGTTTACGACAGCTGGGGTCGGTAAAAATAATCAAATGGAGATAGGCTGGTTTGGCCGCTGGTTTGTGGTGCTTGGAACCTATTACTCAAACCATCTATTTGAAAAAATCATGAATCAGTAATAAAAACAACCAAGTGTCAATGTTTGGCAGCTCAGTTCTGGTTCTAGTTCATTTCGAATCGATCAGAGGTTTTGTTCATTTGTTCAGACGGTACCGACCAATTTTGTTTTTAACAAAGAAAGCTGTCATCAATTTTATTTTGGTTCATTTCAATTTGGGCCTGATGGCATCAGTAAAAACGATCAAATTGACCTAAGTCGGCTGACCCGCTGTTTGTGGCGGTTTGAACAGCCGATTAACTGGCGGCGTGAACGGACTGGTCAAACACTTGATTCGAAGAAATCATGAACCAAAACCAACCCGCCCAAAGTCAGTTTTGGGCCATTCGGTTCTAGTTCCATTTCAATATGGTTTGGTCGACAGTTCTAATTTGTTGGGTTGGACGGTTCATACTGATTTCTAATTTTGAAGAAACAAATATTTAATCAATTTTTTTCGCTTCGGTTCGGTTCCGGTTTTATTTGCACCCGGTGGCATCTGTAAAAACTTCAAATGGAGCTAGGAAGGTTGGCCTGCTCATTTGAGGAGGTTTGAACGAGCTGATCAAACCTTGAGTTCAAAGAAATGATGGGCCAAAACAATTGAATGGTGCTAGACCTACTAGACCGCTGGTTGAGGCAATTTGAACAGGCGGTGGTAACTATCGGTTCGAAGAAATCATGAACCCGAACCAAACCTCCCATAGTCGATTTTTTTGGCAACTTGCTTGTGGTTTCGACTAAATTCGATTCAAGCGTCGATTCTTGTCTGCCAATTCAGACAGTTTAGACCGATTTTTTATTTTTAAGCGAACAAAGTTGTAATCAATTTTGCTCTTGATTCGGTTTGGTATCTCTTTTGGTCGATTGACATCAGTAAAAGTAGAAAAAGGAGCTAGGCCCACTGGTTTGAGCCAGCCACTCAAACCGTAGGTTCAAAGAAATCATGCAGTAGAACCAAAACAACAAGTGTCAGTTTTGGCAGTGTTTGGTAGCTCAGTTCGAAAAAATCATGAATCAGAAAAAAAAAAACCAAGTGTCAATGTTTGGTAGCTCAGTCCTGGTTCTAGTTCATTTCGAATTGATCAGAGGTTTTTTTCCTTTGTTCAGACGGTACCGACCAATTTTGTTTTTAACAAAGAAAGCTGTGATGAATTTTGTTTTGGTTCCGTTTTGGTTTAGGTCTGATGGCATCTGTAAAAATGATCAAATGGACCTAAGTCAGCTAACTCGCTGTTTGAGGTGGTTTGAACAGTCGATTAACTGGCGGCATGAACGAACTACGCAAAGACTTGCTTCGACGAAATCATGGACCATAACCAACCCACCCATAGTCAGTTTTTGGCCGTTAGGTTTTGGTTCCGGTTCAATTTGGTTCGGTCATTATTTTTAGTTTGTCGGGTTGAACGGCTCATATCGATTACAATTTTTGAACAAACAAATATTTAATCAATTTTTTTCTGCTTCGATTCTATTTCGATTTGCGTAGGATGGCATCGGTAAAAACTTCAAATGGAGCTAGGAAGGTTTGCTTGATCGTTTAAGGAGGTTTGAACCAGCTGATCAAACCTTGAGTTCGAAGAAATGATGGGCCAAAACAATCAAATGGTGCTAGACCAGCTCGCTCTCTGGTTTGAGGCAATTTGAATGGGCTGGGGTAACTGTCGAATAGAAGAAATCAAGAACCCAAACCAAACCTCCCATAATCGATTTTTTGTATGTTGCTTGTGGTTTCGACTCAGTTCGGTTTGGTCGGCAATTCTTATTTGCCAATTAAGGTAGTTTAGACCGATTTTCTTATTTTTAAACAAACAAATTTGTAATCATGTTTGCACTCGATTTGGTTTTGTTTTAGTTTTGGCCTATTGGCATCGATAAAACTAGAAAATGGAGCTAGGCCAGCTGGCCCGCTAGTTTGAGCCAGCCGCTCAAACCGTCAGTTCAAAGAAATCTTACAGCATAACCAAAACACCAAGAGTCAATTTTGGGCAATTCAATTATGGTTATGGTTCATTTTTGTTTGATCAGCTGCTCTGGTTAGTCGATTTGGTCGGTTCAAACTCGTTTTTTTAAATAACGAAGTTGTAATGAATTTTTTTCCCGGTTCGGTTCAATTCCAGTTTGCGCCTGCTGGGGTCAGTAAAAATAATCAAATGGAGCTAAGCCAGTTGGCCACTGGTTTGAGGTTCTTTAAACCGATTACTCAAACCATCAATTAAAAAAAATGAATCAGAACGAATCAACCAAGAGTCAATGTTGGGCAGCTCAGTTCTGGTTCCAGTTCATTTCACATCGGTCAGAGGTTTTTCTCCTATATTCGGATGGTACCGATTGATTTTTTAACAAATAGAGATGTGATAAATTTTTTTTGGTTCTGTTTTCGTTTGGGCTTGCTGGCATTGGTAAAAATGATCAAATGGACCTACATCAGTTGACCCGCTGTTTGAGGCAGTTTGAACATCCGATTAACTGGTGACATGAACGGACTGCACAAACAGTTAATTCGAAGAAATCATGAACTAGAACCAACCCTCCCAGAGTCAGTTTTGGGCCGTTTGATTATGGTTCTGTTCAATTTGGTTCGAACAGCAGTCCTAGTTTGTCTTGTTGGACGGTTCATACTGATTCCTAATTTTGAACAAACAAATATTTAATCATTTTTTTCCTTATTCGGCTCTGTTCTATTTTGATTTGCACCGGGTGGCATCGATAAAAACTTCAAATGGAGCTTGGAAGGTGGGCCTTCTCATTTGTGGATGTTTGAAACCTTAAGTTCGAACATATGATTGGCCAAAACCCGCTGATTTGAGGCAATTTGAATGCGCGGTCGTAAGTGTCGGCTCGAAGAAATCAGGGAACTGAACCGAACCTCCCATAGTCGATTTTTGGCAAGTTGGTTGTGGTTCCGACTTAATTCAATTTGGTCGGCGATTCTTGTTCGCCAATTAAAGTAGTTTAGACCGATTTTCTTATTTTTAAACGAACAAACTTGTAATCAATTTTGCTCTCGATTTGGTTCGGTATCAATTTTTTTCGATTGATATCAGTAAAACTAGAAAATGAAGCTAGGTTGACTGGCCCACTATTTTGAGCCAGCCGCTCAAACCGTCTGTTCAAAGAAATCTTGCAGCAGAACCAAAACACCAAGAGTCAATTTTCGGTAATTCAATTATGGTTATGGTTCAGTTCAGTTCAATCAGCGGCTCTGGTTTGTCGATTTGGTTGGTTCAGACTCATTTTCTTAAATAACGAAGTTGTAATCAATTTTTTGTCCTGGTATGATTCGATTCAAGTTTGCGCCAGCTCCGGTCGATAAAAATAATCAAATGGAGATTGGCCGTTTGGCCGCTGGTTTGAGGTGCTTGGAACCAATTTCTCAAATCGTATGTTCAAAGAAATCATGAACCAGAAAAAAAAACAACCAAGTGTCAATGTTTGGCGGCTCAGTTCTGGTTCTAGTTCATTTCAGATCGGTCAGAGGTTTTGTTCCCTTGATCGGACGGTACCAACCGATTTTTTTTAACAAAGAAAGTTGTGGTGAATTTTGTTTTGATTCCGTTTTGGTTTGGGTCTGCTGGCTACTATAAAAATGATCAAATGGACCTAAGTCGGCTGAGCTGCTGTTTGAGGCGGTTTGAACAGCCGATTAACTAGCGGCATGAACGGACTACACAAACACTGGCTTCAAAGAAACCATGAACCAGAACCAGCCCGCAAAGAGTCAATTTTGGGCCATTCGATTTTGGTTCTGGTTCAATTTGGTTCGATAGGCAGTTCCAGTTTGTCGGGTTGGACGGCTCATATCGATTTCAAATTTTGAAGAAACAAATATTTAATCATTTTTTCCCGCTTTGATTTGGTTATATTTCTATTTGTGTTGTTTGGCGTCGGTAAAAACTTCAAATCGAGCTATGAAGGTTGGCCTTCTCTTTTAAGGAGGTTTGAACTGGCTGATCAAACTTTGAGTTCGAAGAAATGATGGGCCAGAACAATCAAATGGTGCTAGATCAGCTCGCCCACTGGTTTGAGGCAATTTGAACGGGCTGGTGTAACTGTCAGATAGAAGAAATCAAGAACCCAAACCAAACCTCCCATAGTCAATTTTTTGCATGTTGCTTATGGTTCCGACTCAATTCGGTTCGGTTGGCAATTCTTATTTGCCAATTAAGGCAGTTTAGACCGATTTTCTTATTTTTAAACAAAGCTGTAATCAATTTTGCTCTCGATTCGGTTCTGTATTAGTTTTGGCCGATTGGCATCAGTAAAACTAGAAAATGGAGCTAGGTCGGCTGGCCCACTAATTTCAGCCAGCCACTCAAACCGTCAGTTAAAAGAAATCTTACAGTAGAACTGAAACACCAAGAGTCAATTTTGGACAATTCGATTCTGGTTATGGTTCAGTTTGATCAGCGACTTTGGTTAGTCAATTCGGTCGGTTCAGACTCGTGTTTTAAATAACAAAGTTGTAATCAATTTTTTGTCCTGGTTTGGTTCAATTCCAGTTTGTACCAACTGGGGTCGATAAAAATAATCAAATATATCTAGGTCAGTTTGGCTGCTGGTTTGAGATGCTTGGAACCGATTACTCAAACTATCTGTTCGAAGAAATCATGAATCAGAAAAAAACAACCAAGTGTCAAAATTTGGCGGCTTAGTTATGGTTCCCGTTCATTTCAGATCGGTCAGAGGTTTTGCTCCCTTGTTAGGACGGTACCAATCTATTTTTTTAACAAAGAAAGTTGTGATCAATTTTGTTTTGGTTCTGTTTTGGTTTGGGTCTGTTGGCATTGGTAAAAATGATCAAATGGACCTAAGTCGGTTTACCCGCTGTTTGAGTCAGTTTGAACAGTCGATTAACTGGCAATATGAACGGACTGCAAAAACACTTGCTTCGAAGAAATCATGAACCAGAACCAACCCACCCAGAATCAGTTTTGGGCCATTCGGTTTTGGTTCCGGTTCAATTTGGTTCGGTCGGCAGTTCTATTTTGTCAGTTTGGACGGTTCGTACCGATTTCTAATCTTGAACAAACAAATATTTAATCAATTTTTTCCCGCTTTGGTTCGGTTCTATTTTGTTTTGTGCAGGGTGGTGTCGGTGAAAATTTCAAATGGAGCTAGGAAGGTTGTCCTGCTCATTTGAGGAGGTTTGAACCGGTTGATCAAACCTTAACTTCGAAGAAATGATAGGCCAGAGGAATCGAATATGTTAGTGTAAGCCCTAGCCCCAATGCATTGTATCCAGATTATATTATATATATATATATATTATGAGATATTGTTTTATCTCATTATTATTCCTATGTATGTTTAATTTGATAAAACATCTATGAATAGTGATTCTGCTTAAGTTATCAAATATGTGATCTGGATAGTAAAACCTTGAAGCATAAAAGAATATTATTCTAAATATCCCCAGTCAACTATTGTCATGGGAATGACAATGAACCAAGACTAGTATGTACTATGTGAGACGATCATGTTTTACTGGTCATAGGATATGAGATATCAATCAGAGAACATAAAACATGTTAGAGAACAATGTTTTGGATCGATCTGCTTATGAGAATACTACATGGTTGAAAGGTCATAAGTATTTCTCATGCAACGCTTATACTAGAATCCCTCGACCTGAAATCACTATGGATTCTTGGGTGATTTCTCATTAACTTTGGCGTACGCCTAACGTTATTTGTAATGAGTGACAGGCATTGGGTTTCTTATGCGCATACGCATCTAATATGCGCAGTGAAAAAGCAATAATATCACACAACAAACATCCAGGAACACTTGTATGTAATCATTATTAATAAAAGGAGGCCGAATATATATACCTTTTCCCTTAGCCGAATTGCTGTTCTCCAAAAGCTGGAATTGTCGAATTGCTTCCTTTGATTTGTGTTGAGTCGAATGCTATTGACAATAGGGACTGCCAAAAGAAGACTCCCCTCTACTCTCTCACACACACAAGATAGTTGATTAGGCAAATGTGTGCGAGCACTTCTTTTAGAATCTCTATTCTAAAACTCACAAATAATTTTCTCTCTTCTGCTTGTGGCACTCACTAATTCAGCCAAGCCATGAAAGAATAGCAAGGAGTGCACCCTATTTATAGGAATAAGAGGAGACCTAAATAGGTGCATAAAAAGGCCAAAATTCCTCTCTCCTTGTCCTCCAATAATTCGGTCTCTTTCTAATCTAGAAGGAGTGTGTCGAATTCCTAATCTAGTCACACTAGGTTTTGCCTTTCTTGTCTCACAAGAATAATCACTTCCTAGTTAATTTTGTCACATACAAATTGGGATTTTATTTTCCTTGTCACACAAGAATAAAACTCCTAATTAGTCATGGACTCCTAATTAGCTAGTGCATGTGCCGAATTCATCCTTGTCAAACAAGGAAAGTGACTTCTAAAAAATAGGAGAGGTGGTGTGTGCCAAATTTCTTCCTCCTAATTAAGAGGTGTGTGCCGAATTTTCTCACTCCTAATTAGGTTAGGTTGTGCCAAAATTCTAATGGGTTTGATTAATGTAATTGAGCTTTTAATTATATGATACATTATTATTTAATAAACCACTCATATGGGCTTATGTCACACATAATTAAATCCCCATAACCCTAATAACTAGTGATTTATATTAAAAGCCCATTACATTAATGGACTATGTATTAAATCTTATTTAACACATAAATCATAAAACCCTGAATTATTATTGATTAATCAAATTAATCATCTTAATAATTTAATTACTACAAAGAGAGAATCTTTGTAACCAATCCAGATCTTTATTGTGTGTGATCCTGTAGGTTCATTCAATGTTGGCAATGGGCCTAAAATCAATTTAAAACCCATAAATCATAATTAGTTTCTAGCAAGACATTATGATTACCGAAATTGAAATGAATGTCAATTATGAATCAACATAACCTAATTACAAATAACGTTAGGCGTACATCAAAGTGTGCGAGAAATGACCTAAGAATCCATAGTGATTTTAGGTCGAGGGATTCTAGTATAAGAATTGTATGAGAAATATTTATGACCTTTCAACCATGTAGTATTCTCATAAGCAGATCGATCCAAAACACTGTTCTCTAACATGTTCTATGTTCTCTGATTGATATCTCATATCTTATGACCTGTAAAACAGGATCATCTCACAGAATACATACTAGTCTTGGTTCATTGTCATTCCTATGACAATAATCGACTGGGGATATGTAGAATAGTATTCTTTTATGCTGCAAGGCTTTACTATCCAAATCACATATTTGATAACTTAAGCAGAATTACTATTCATGGATGTTTTATAAAATTAAGCATGCACATGAATAATAATGAGATAAAATAATACCTCATAATATATATATATATATATATATATATAAAATATAATCTGGATACAATGCATTGGGGCTAGGGCTTACATTAACAGATCCGAGTTAACCTTTCACAGTTTCATATTTAGTCTTTTTGTCTCACGATATCTAGATTAAGCATAAGGTATGGTCATATGCAACCTTATATTGGTTAATGTGTTTCTTGATTCCAAGTAGATTGATATAACAAATGATATTGATAACCCCTTTACCAATTCATTTGAGTATACATACATTCCATCAATCCTACTCATCAAATGGTCAAAATATATCACTCTTCATAAGAGGAACACATTCGTCACTCTCACTACACTCCTCTACAAGATTCATGATACATGCAATCATAGCCTTTATAGTCACCCCATTACGGATGATGTTTGACCAAGTCAAAATATGTGATTCCTCATGCAGGAATCGATGGTGAGTTTCAGTCAAATGACTCAAATATCACCACTGCATGAAAGATATTTTGACATTGATCAATGAAGTACTTTCATAGCAGGTCAGTCCAATACATGTTCCCTAACATGTATCTATGTTCTAAGTGATATATCATATCCATAATCAGTAAAACATGATTATCCACTTAGCAACAAACTAACCTTGGTTTGTTATCATTCCCACGATAACAATCGATTAGGGATATTTAGAATAACATTCCTTTTACCATAAGGTTTTAATATCAAGTCACACTCGATGATGTAAGGAAGAATAAACTATTCATGGAAGTTTTATCATCATAAAACATATAATATTTCATAGATAATTGAAATGTCTCTTTATTAAATGATAAATAGAATGAGAATGTTTATCAATGATTTGACTAGGGCACAAAACTATCAGTTTTGAGAGTAATAAAGGGTTTAAAAATGAAGTCATTAGAAGAAGAGGACTTAATAGACTATTTTGTAAGTTCAAATGGATGGTTGGACCAACATTTTTAAGTAAATAACCATGCATATTCTGAACATTTTAATAGTGCTGGGTGTCAAAAGCATGTGCGTAACAGGTGTTAGGAGGGTGAAATGTGGTGAAACAAGGTTGTGCCACCTAAGCAGGCCCCACCGCGTGCTTAGGAGGTGCCATATATAAGTTGTTATTAAGCATGTAGGTCTCATTATTTTCATTCTCGTATCATAGAATTGAGAAAAAAAAAAAGAGAAACGGCAGAGGAAAGTGAGGGAATAGACATTTGCTCAGCATCTTGATTTCTGGGTTCTTGCACCTTCTGCATCATAGGAGTGAAGTAAGTGTTTCTCTTCATGTTTCATATGTTTAACATTATTAGAACATGTATTTAGAGGTCTGATGCTGATTGGAACATGAATTGAGCCTAAACACATATGCACTGAAATATGGGTCTGATTGTGTCTAGATTTCAGCCTATATTGTAACCTTGTTTTGAGGCATTTTGAGACAAATGTTGTCAAAATGTAAAAAAATGAATTTTTTTACTTATCCATCTAGTGTATTTGTTTTTTAATTTTTAGAGGCTAAGTATGTGTATAATAGACAATAGTTAAGAAATAATGTAAATAGGTATAATATGGTAAAAATAGTATGTGGATATTATACGTAGATTTCATTTGAGTGATGTAGAGGCTATTTTTTGGTCTACGTAGTATCTTATATGTTTTTGATATGTGGTTAAAATTTGAGAATAGTATGAGTTCGTTTGGTTATCGACGGGAGAGGATAACACAAATTGGTCAGAATATGTAAATCGACTATATTTGCATTTAGTAAACAACCATTGTATATTTGAAGCCTATAAGTGTGGCCTAAAACATTTTATAAAGTCTTGAATCATACCAGATATATGTATAAGTGCATATTATAAGTGTTAACATTAGAGCATGCATCATTTGAGCATTGCATCCATATACCACTACATATGCATTATGTATTGAAAGGCAAATATGTGAATTTGTGTGATAGGTGAGGAATGCTTCGGAGAGGCTATAGAGGTGAGCTAAGGGATGCCAGCTTGTTTTGTCTTGTGAGTGAACCCATTATGTGCTTTACGTGATATATTGTATATTATCTGATATATTGGTATTACTATGAGTTGTTATGGAATATGTGGAAATATTGGTATTGGTTATCTGATTATATGACATTGGTGAATTTGTATATGATCTGACTATGTGCAATTGGTAAATTCCTATTTGATAAGCATTGAAGTATTGATGCTCATATGTTGGGTAGTGTTGTCAAGGCTTACACCTAAAGACTAAGGCAAGTGTACCCATCGTCTATAGCAAATGGACCTTTGAGTACCGAGTGTTGTATCCCACAGAGATTACGATTATTAGCTACTCACTCTTCCTCTATTATCTAGTCGATAAAATAAATGATTTCGAATCTATAAACTAAATAAAATAATGAAGATTAAAGATAGAAGGAACGATGGGAAGATGGTACCTAGACACTGAATCCCCCTAGACCGAATTACATAACAAGGAGTCGTTATTCAAACAATCATTCATGCAATTGGACCGTGGAAATTCCTAAGGTATATTAACCTCTCTCTCGAGTTAGCTAATGCCTAACGACTAGGTTGATTAACCGGAATCTCTTCCTAATTATAACCCCTAACGTTGCTTTAACACACTGCTCTATGAATTTCTCTATTAGGTTTGACCCTAATCCGGAGGATTTATGTCGACCTATCTCTAGGTTTGCATGCAATTCCTCTCAATTATGAATGTTCTATCATACACAGAATCTCTCGATT
>CAODLS010388073.1:0-13271 GCA_948243855.1 Flueggea neowawraea
TTATCACATGACTTTTTTCAGGAAACTGTTTGATTCTTTTAAAGAATGGAAAGACAGTGTGAAATTGGGAGATGGTGAGAAGCTGAGTGTTGAAGGTAGTGGATATTTGAAGATTAAGATGTATGACGGAAAGGTCAGAAAACTTGATGCTTGGTATGTCCCTGGGTTGCGAAGGAACTTGATTTCTGTTGGTGCTTTGGTTAAGTATGGTTATAGTTTCTTTGGAAGAGGTGGAGGAATTCAGGTGTGCAAAGGTTCTTCGTTGGTGATGAAGGGTAAATTACAGAATGACATTTACACCTTAATTGACAGCTCGGTAGTTGCTAATGATTTAAGGACTATTGTGAGTTCTGCAGGAAAACGGGTAGAGTTTGAGATTGAGACTCTGGAACAGGAAAAGATCAATCAGGTTGATTCACGAGGTCTAACAACAAGTATACCAAGGCATGACAATTGTGTTGGTGATGATAAAAGGCCATCACTAGAGGACACAGGAAAAGATGCGGGGTGGTGTGTTGTTAGGAGTGGATGGAAAGCTAACGCTAGTGGAGGCAAGTACGGGATGGACTTTGGTTCGTTGTTGTAGGACTTGAGGCCCTTCGGGGTGGTGTGGCAGATGAGTAATTTTATGGATGAGTTGTGTAAGGAAGAAAATTCACTTCAAGGTGAAGAATTGTTAATGTTGAAGTCTGATCAAGATTGAAGCCATGATTGATAGTTGATGAAACAAAGTCGAAATGGGACAGATTGGAGACGAAAAGACCAAGGAATGACGAAGCAGTGTATTACACGGCCTGGGACACGTCCGTGTCTTGTGGTTTATTACACGGACATGACTATTCGATCGTGTCTTGGGGGATTTCAACCGTGTCTTACCCGGTTTGCCCATGTAACCTATTCTGAACGTGATTTCTTACTTAGGAAGGGTTCTAATACTTGTATTAGGATTTTGGATGGCCTATTTTGGCTAGGGTTTCATTGTATACTATAAATAGGTGGCTTAGAAACAATCTTGGTACCTTTTGACCTGTTGTAACTCTGAATAATAGAATATTTGTGCTCTGCCCGTGGACGTAGATCGATTATTGATCGAACTACGTAAATCTTGTGTTCTTGTGTGATTGCTCTTTGTTATTCCGCGTTAGCTTCTATCGCCTGATTTTCTAACACTTCTCTACATTAAATTAAAATAGACGGCACAATAATTAGCAGCAGCTGACTCTTAGTATAAAACAAAGAAAAATTGGAAAGAATAGGACATGTCTCATGGTGTTGAACATGCGATATGCCAACTGCATATAATCCAATTTTGTGTATTATTATATATTGATCAAAGAAAGAACATGTAAATTATATAATTCCAAATATGTGTTTGCAGGGTTGATTGCTACACGTTACATCATTCTTGAGGTATAATAAGATAATCAAAGTTGAGGCACTAAAATTGGAAAACATGCACACTAATTATAAGATTCAATCGCTAAACTCCAAAAATATAAATTGGCAATTGTAATTTCGATTTCTTTGTGTTACTAGTGCCCTTGTATCTCATAGGTTTTAAAGTTTAGTTTAGTGCTAAGATGTATTTGATTTTTTGTGAGAGTAAAAATGACTTATCAAAAAATCACTTGATATTTAAATGTATTTTTAATAGTTCTTTGATCTTGTTTAAGTACTTCCGAAAATAATTTTCATTTTCATATAGCATTAAGGTTGACTTACTTTTTTTTATTTAAAAAAAATCGATTAACCATTAAGGTTGACTTACTTATCAACTGAAATGTTCTTATAAATTAAATCGATCAATTATTTTAGAATTAGATCATTACCTTTTAAATAAATATGCATGTTTTTTTCTGAACAAAAATGTATATATTAACCATGAAATTTATTTGATTTACTCATTTTTAATCTCTGTTCCTTTTACTCTTTTTCTCCCTTTTTATAAATCTAACAATAGACAATTAAAATATAAAAACAACTGATAAACAAGCATTAATATATTGTGCGCAATATTTAATTTTAAATATTTAAAGCGGGCATTAAAAAAAATGCATAGTCACATAATGTTTATTTTAGATAAATAGAGTAGCAGTAAATTATTTTGGTAGATTATTTAATAAAAAGTAAAAAAAAAGCAACATCTTTTCTATAAAATGAATAATAATATGCTAAAGAAATATGCTTGCAACAAATTCTAAAAAATACTATTAAGGAAGTTCCTATAACTTAAAAAACAGAAATTGTAAAGAAATTCTATTCTCATTTGCGTTCCGTAGTAAATAATAAAGACAAATGCAAAAATTTTTTTTTTACCAAATAGTAATTTTATTTCTCTTCGTGATATAATGATATTTCAAAATTTCGTCACACATTTTAAATTTTAACACATTATGAATCCTATTATTAAAACGCATCATAAGGTGAAGGCTGATAAGAACAGAACTAGGTGCTAGTATCTGTATCCTTGCATCCACCGCCACCCCACCAATACCACTATTACCACCGACTCCGTCATTATTACTGTAGTCCACGATGTCCAAACTCGGAGACGATGAAGTGGCCTTAATTCTCAACTTCGTTTCAGATCCAAAAGACAGATAATCGTTCTCTCAAGTCTGCAAGCAATGGCTAAGAATGGAAGGCCAAGCACGCCTCTCCATTCGCGTCCAAGACCTCGATCTTCTTCATAAATTCTTACAAAGGATCCCAAACTTGCTTCATTTCGAGTTCTCATCACTAATCTCCAATACTGTCACGACCCGTTTCCGAATTTAATCGGTGTAGGAGGCGAATCGTCTATAAAAACCTGGTTCATCTGGCAAAAGTCTCGGAGAACAGAACTTATTACCCAAATTTATTAAATAACCAGTTTAAAACCGTTTTAACAATTTAAATAAAAAAATTCAAACTTTTTCAAGCATAAGTATTTAATAATAATAAAATTATTGTCAAATCAAGATTAATATTTAAATACAAAATACATTTACAGAATAAAACACCATAAGTATCCCAATGTGGAGCCACTAACAGAACAAATAACTGGGTCTGAACAAAATGACACTTACTATCAGGTGGGACACCTCATTAGGAACAAAATGTCAACGGATTGCAGAATACTAAAAGAGAACCTGAGAAATAAAATAAAGAAAAATAGACAAGAAATAAAAGAAACGGATAATAATCACTAGTAAGAAAATGACACTCCAGAGCGGCTCAGAGCCTCACAAAAACTGTTTTGAAAATATTTTCAGAAAATACCACATGCACGTATATAGTCAGATACTATTAGTATACACTCTTATACAGATACATAATAGTTCAGAAATTCATTTCGAAAACGTTAGCGCAGATAGCAAACAATGACACAAATTAAATAATAAATAAATTGAATAAACTTAGTTAGTTTTCAAATTATGAAACAAATATAATATTTTCTTTTCAGAAATATTATCGAAAACAATATTTATTTTTCTCAAAACACTTAAAATTTATTTTCAAAATATTTGCAGGAGAGTAATAATGGAAATATTTAAAATATATATACACACGTATATATACGACAGACAACAAATACATAATACTATATTTCAAAAACATTTGCAAACGAAGCAGAACACATAAATCAATCAAACATTTAAACCAAAAGTATATATATTTATAGCAGACGGTAGGATAAGGACCTGACAGAATCAGACAGATAACAGAAGTGTGGCTATGCCACCAGACAGAATCAGACAGAGTACGTGTGTTTGATCGAACACGCGGTCACCAAAATACCCCGGTAACTTGGACCTTCACAGAGCAGTGGTATACCAAAGGCTACACTACCTCGTAGCTAGGTGTCCCTTATCCCAAAATTATGATATCAAAATAATTAATTTAAATAGACAGTCATATAAATCAGAATTTAATTTACAGAAAATATATGAATTTTCATATATCAGAAAACAAAAACTGAATATTTATTATTATTGCTTTAAAAAATAGAGAAACGTTTTGCAGAAAAATATTCTAGAAGTTTATTCAAAAAATCTTATTTCATAACAAAATAATTTATTATAGAAAACAGGTAAATTTCCAAAAGCAGAATAAATAACAAAACAGACAGACATGCAGAGCAGAAATGTTTTTTTAGAAAATATACATATAAATATATATTTATTTCAGAAGAAACTCAGTAACTTTCAGAAAAACATATTTTTCCGCAAACAAGTTCTCATGTAAGCAAATTTTAAATTTACCGATCATTAGTTTATTCCAGATTATATGTCAGAGTCCAGACATAACAAAAATGTATAAGTTTAAGAAGACAAATCATATGTGTCTGAAGCTGTCATTCCACTCACCTAGATATCCAAGCTGAATGGTCTATACACGCTCCACTGACAGGTGGTTGACTGACCTCGTTGACCGAAACACAAAGCTGAAATAATTATTAGAACAGAAGTAGAATCAGAGACAAGATGTTGGTACTGTGGCGGTACCAAAATGCATGCAATGTAAATTCAGACATTGAACCTGAGAAGCCTATCACGAAAATCAAACATCTCGCAAAATTACAGTTTGGTCTCCGAACTCTGTAAAATTATGTTTTAGTCCTCACACTTTCCAAATTAAATAATGAATCCCTAACACTCCAAATATCATTAATTAATCCTCAAAATCTTCAAATATTCAAATCAATCCTCAAATATGTGTAAAATTACATTCTAACCCCTAAATGTAAAATTACACAATTGGTCCTCCAAATTTAAAATTACACAAATGGTCCCTACTATCTATCCACTCGATTCCAACCATTTCCGAGCATACCATACACTTCATAACACTGTTAGAACATAAATCAATCATTTATTAGCATCAAACAACACAAAAATCATCAATTTTCTTCAAAACTCATACTTACCTTACTCTCCATCCAAAACAACATCAAATCATCAAAATTAACAAATATTCATGCATTTCTATGTCCCTCCCACCTAGGTTTAACAAAAACCCATTCCAATCCAACCTACATTCACCATTTTCTTGCTCAAATTCGTAACCCTAGCTCCAACAATATCCATTTTGTTCTTCCAAGTTCTAACCAAAATAAATACTCAAAATAAAAGAAAGAGAGAGAATATAATATAACTTGATTCTTACCTCAATGAATGATGAAGAAAGGATGGGAGGCAAAGAGAGAGTGAGTGAGGGGAGGATTTGTGAAGGAGAGAGTGAGGAAGTGAAAGAGTGAAGAGAGGGATCGGGTAAGAAAATAAAAGGGGCTGTTGTGTTTTAATGGGCAACAACCAAAACAACGTCTTTTTGGCTGCTGTCCAATTTTTTTTTACAACTGGGGTATTACAAATACCCAGCTAGAATTTCTCGCCAATTCATGCCCTCTTCTGCAAACCCTAACACCCTGTTTGGGAGAAGGGGTCAGAATGGATTGGAAGTGTTAGTAATAGATTGGATTGGACTGGAATGGAACAAAATAGATTATAAAATTTTTAACTTGTTTGAGACGATGAATCGTAAAAAATCGTAAATGAAAGGTTAATAAATGAGTGTGTTTGTTTAGAATGAAAGAGTTATGATGTGTTGCTTAATTATATTCCAAATTTGTCCCTGTGATATTAGATATTACTACATACTTTTATTTGTTTTTTCATAGTTTAAATTTCTATCATACTGTAAATTAATAATGAACAACTATATAAACACTTTCAGATAATTCAAATAAAAAAATAAAAAATAACTATTAAATATTAAAAAATATAATATATGAAATTATGAACTCAAATTATGAATAAAAAATACTTTGAAATGTTTGATTCTATCAAAGAAAAAATTAAAATATTATTAGTCCAAACATCTAAATAAAAAAATCGAGTCTAAACACAAAATAAATAAAAATAATCAGTAATAAGAACGTAATTTGATTCTTAGATGATAAAAATAGTAAGACATATCAAGTAATATTAGGCTAAAATAGTATTAAAGGTAAATTAAATATTAAAAAAGTATGTTAGAGTATAATTGACATCAAAAAAAATTTTTCGTCTTTTATTTAAAACCCACAATAATACTATAATTTAGAGTATTATAAACTTACTCAAAAGTAATACAAAATTTAACCCTTCAAAACTTTTGAAAACTCTCTAAAATTTTTTTAAACATTCCATAACCTTTTCCAAACAGAGTGCAAACCTCAACCTCAAACACACCCGTCAAAGATTCGGTTTTTCCGATTTTGGCGATGTGGGTATTAAATATCTCGCAGAAGGGTGTCAGAATCTGTGTAAAGTTTTGTTGAGGAAGAGGAGGAATGTTGGGAATGATGGGGTTGTGGCGCTGGTGAGGAGAGTTCATGGGTTGACTTGTTTGGATTTGGGGGGATGTGGTTTGGTTGGTGATGAGCCGCTTGAAGCAATTGCTGAGTTGGGTTCGATTCGGGTTCTAAATTTGGAAAGATGTTCTTTGGTAACTGACAAGCGGTTGGTTGCTTTGGCTAATGGGTCATCTTCAAAATCACTGAGAAGATTGGTTCTTGCCGAATGCGATAGAGTTACTGATTATGGAGTGTCATTTTTGAAGCAAATGTGTTGCTTGGAGGACTTTAATTTGGCCGAATGTGGACCTAAAGTTACAGACACTGGAGCTTTATCACTCGCTTCAATTTCAAGTTTGAAAAGGTTGAATTTTTTCGTGGTTGATTAACGTTTCAGATGTTACAATTGTTGCAATTCTGAGAATTGTAGGAATTTGTTGGCGCTTAACTTGACTGGTTGTGAGATGATTACTGGTGCACGGATTGCATCTTTTGCTAGTCACGAGTTTTTGGAATCACTAGTGTTGGATAGTTGATACGGCTTTGTTGGATATGGTGTGAATATATTTTTAGGATTCAAGTCGTTAAAGTACCCGGTGTTGGACAAAGGGTTGAGAATGTGGGTACCAGAGGCAGTGCTAGAGAACCTTGGCAGAGTCTGCGAGTTACATTGGAGGTAGAGATGATTGGAATAAAGGCAATATAGTTTTGTTTGGAAGCTAGATTGTGCGAAGGTTAGTGGAACAGTGGACTTCTATTCACTTATGCTCGTTGGTTTTGTATTGGGTTCATACTTGTGCATATTTCTATGCCATACATGTCCTATTGCTTCATAATATAGAATCAAACTGTGTTGAAGATTTCTGTAGGTGGTGAGGCTTTGCTGAAAGGGACATATGAACATTTTGATTGGCAAATTGAGGAGTGGTTATTTGTTAATGAGAGCATTTTGATGTCCAAGTTAGTTGATTGCAGTTAAATGTGACTCTGCTAGAAGACTTATAGTAGTTGGTTGAATAGATATTTTAGCATCTTGAGTTTTAGAAACCTCAGTACAACCCAAAAGCGAATGCAATATATTTTTGTTTGTACCGGACAAAGTGAATCATTGCATCTCTATCTTATTTGTCTTCTGGATCATGCTTGTTTTCTTTTTCTCATCTGATCCATTACAATGATTCAGATCTGCTAGCAGAGTATAAAGAGAGATGGGCCACTGCCAAGCTAAAGCAACAGAAGAATGTAGGCTTTATTAAGCAATAACTAGAGATGTTTTCCCCTTTTTAGCTTCTTTTGTCAACACATTAGAATTTACAACACAATCTACTACTATCCCAACTATATTAGCTTCTTTTGTCGTGCAATCTATGGCAGGAGTTGATGTTTTTGTTGACGCCAATTTGTCATTGTTTCCGCCTTCAATGCATCAAATTGCTAAACCAGAGGTTTATTGCAAAACTTAAAGAAAAAATTTCACCATTCTTTGAAGATTGCATCCCACCAAACCACGATGGTAGAGGTCGATCATCATCATCAGCCATAACTTTTGATACTTAGATGATATCCATGTCAACTTGCTTTGTTGTGCAATTTGTCTCAGAAACTTCAGTAGTTCTCTGTCCAGCAACATCATCATCCTCATTCTTGTTGATGTCTTGATGAGCCGCATCTACTGCTTTTTTCTCCTTAACTGAGACAATTGCACAAAAGGAGTCTTCAACACAAAATAGTGCAGAAACCAAACACAAATAAATGAGTGATGAAGATACCTGATAAGGCCTCTGGGCTTTTTGATAGTGATGTGTTATGTTCCTATCTTAGCCGTCGTTTCCAGTTTTTTGCACTCCATTTTAACTTATTTGTGTTGGTTAGTACTCTGAATGAGAAAGAAAAGATGTCATTATGGAAAACAAAAAATCATCAAAAGAAAAAACAGTCATGTAACAAGGAACAACATCGATTAGTTGAAACAGAAGGTTTACTTCGTGGCAGTAAACTTTTAAAGCATAGGATGCAATCATAAATTGGTTTGAAAGAAGTAACATGGCAATAATTCAAAAAATAAAGTAATGCAACAGAAGGATTCTACTGACAATTGGCTGTCTTGTTGCCAGGCTTCTAGTGAGGACTGAATTTTGATCAACATCTTCAATCTTTTCGCTATATCTAGACCTTCCACTTACTGTGCCTAAATTACTAAAGGTCTCATCTGTAGATGGTTTCAGAGCAGACAATGGACCTTGAGCAGAGTTCCCTCCACTTAAGTTCTCAGAAGGACCAGATTGTTTATTGTGGTAAGCAGCAGCAAGCTTTCTCTTCTTGCTTAAGTGCAAAGGATAAAAATACAATTTTCCATCACATTTGGCTGATTTTACCGTCAGATTTTTGATATCTTCGGAAGACGGTTTTTTCCCATTGCCAAAATCCTTGGCAGCGCCCTCCTTATTGGCAATACCTTTGAAGGCAATACGGAACTGTTCTTGACTACCGGAAACAATCAAGGCTTTCTGCAAATAAGTGATATAACCAATACAATTAAGGATAATTTTTTTTAACTACAAATCGTAATTGTTCTCTACAATACAATTAAACAAAAAAAAAACTCGAACTAAGAAAAGAACTATGTTATACCGCAGATCTGCTAATCCATTTGCCATCAACCCAATCAACATGAGGCCTTATTTCTGAGTGATCAAGTTCCTTGCTCTCATTCCCTGATTCAGAATGACAACATCTCTCCTCCCGGCAAGGACTTTGGCAATATGACCTGGCCGCCAACCAGATTCATACTGTATATCCACAGTTTCCAGAAATTCATAATCTCTGTCCACAAAACAAGGAGGAGGGGGCCGAATGTGATTGAAATCCACAATAGTTTTCATATTCACAGTCTCCTCCCCATTTTTTTGGCGTTCCTACTTCACCAAGAAAGTGTTATCTACATACTCTTTAATGATAGCTGCTGGAAACCAAGCATCACGTACTCTCTTGTTATCAATATTTACTTCGACTGATGCTCCTGAGCTATAAATTGAACCCCTTGTTTGCTTCAATACCCAAATTGACAAAAACAAAAGGAAATCAATACAACCAAATACAGAATACATATTCAACATTCGGGCGCCAATATTGTAAATTGAAAAGACTAAAATTTGCTCTCCGCTATCCGCCAAAAAGTCACACTTCCCATGCAATGCATGTCAGATAGAAAAATGCAACACTGCCAAGCACTAACATGTATAATCAAAATAATTTAAATAAACCATAAAACCATACCTGCTTCGGAGGAAGGATCCAGTTCCCATTAGACCAATCCCAATGAGGTCTCAAATCCTTGCCAGAAAACCAACGACATCGTTTCCCTCGAAAACCATGTTACAACCTCTGGTATCTTCCTCAGGAGGTAAAGGTCAAATGTGGGAAGGGTCGGCGTACTCCATGAGGAGAGTTTTCTGGTCTTGAGCAAACAATGTCTTGTCCTGAACTAAAGATTGTTCCCTCTTCTTGGAAGTGGATTTTGATGAGGACTCAACAATGGTGGTTCTGAACCATTGACCATTTAAGCCGTACTCGTCTCTGCTAACTTCAACTTCGGTGCCTTTGGTCAGGACGAGAAGGGCTTGGGGATGGGAATCAAAACCTTGACCCATCATGGCTGAAAACCCAGTGTCCATGGGAGAGTGAATAATTTTTCTATTCACAGAGCAAGTTTTTTCCTTTTCTATCAGAAACAAATGCAACTTACATGATGAAGGAAAGCAGCTCGAAAATCCTGTATAATATGTACTCACCAGTAAGTCAATAGCAAACTGAGTTAATTACCCTAGCTATCCCTTTGAAAATTCAGATTTATAATAATAACACCTATAATTTCAAAATTACAAGAATCACTTTTCAGTTTTAATTTGTAAGAATAACAATACCAAAAGTTTGAACTTAAAAATACCATATGTATAAATAGGGTGTTTTAAGGCAGTTTTTGACCTTTTGGCTTCTTCGATATGCTTTCTTTCTTTCGACACTTCTGTTCCTTCGACTATTCTTGTTGCTTAGAAAATCTTTGTGTGTGTACTTCTTTGCGTTTTGAGACGTTTCTTCTCTGGTTTCCTACTTATTTTGGGATTGTTCTTTCGTTTTTGCGTTTGCATCAGTCAATCTGCGCCATTTTTGCTTCGTAATTGCTAACTTTCTGTTGTTTCTTATTTTCGAGGTACGATTCTTACTTTGTTTGGTGGCATGACTTTTTGATTTTGTTCTGTTTTGTATTTAATCACATTTTTTTTATGTTTTTGTTTTGTGCTAGTTTCATCGTGGAGAAGGTTATGCATATTTACCAACGCTCTGTTAAGCATAAGAAGTCTTCTGATTCTCCGTCTTCTCAACTTGAAAAGACGAAAAAGAAGCTAAAAAGTCGATTCGTGAGTCGCCTACTAAGACGGAGTGGGTAGAGAATAAAAAATCGAAGGTTTCTGCTAAGGATTCGTCTATTAAGGGTAGGATTTCTGTGTTATTATGACTTTTGCTAAGTTTTTTTTTATGATGTCAAGACCTTTGTTGTGTTTCTCTTTGTTTTTTATTATCTGTGGTTGATGATTGTGTTGGTAAACTAGATTTAGAGAGGTCTCTATGGGTCTCCAATTGTTTATTTTTTGATTGTTATGTAAAATGGCATGAAAATCTTTTGGTTTCCTGTTTGTTGGTAAAGTCTCTATAGGCCTCCATGGGTCTCCAGTGTTCTTCATATTTTTGAAATTGTCTTGAAAGTCTCTATAGGTCTCTAGTGTTGTTTGAAATGTAGTGTTAACTATTTTACAGTTAAAATTCATTATGTTTTAATGATTTTTTTGTCAGGGAGTGAAGTTTCTTGTGCCTCCCTGATATCGGTTCCCTGCGAAGGTGACCTTCAACCATTTGTCCACTGTTTCTAAGTTTTTGCAGCAGTCATTAAGTGATACGCAATTAGATATGTTTAGGTGTACATGCTTTGGTTATCTACTTGATATGGAAGAGGTTGTTGGTCAGGGACAGGTGGTCCATTCATTTTTGTTGAGGGAGTTTAATAGTGGAGATGATGATGTTATGTGTTTCAAAGTTGGAGGGAAGATTTTGAGGTTCGGCATCGAAGAGTTCGGTATTGTGAATGGTCTGAAGTGCGTTGGGGATGTTGGTACAAACACTTTGATTCTGTGTGATGGTGAGTTGATGACCAGGTATCTTTATGGTATGAAATCTGTTAGCAAGACTATGTTGTTCGAGGTTATTCGTGATAAGGTTTGGCTGAATGATGAGGATGCGGTTAAACTTGTTGTCCTTTTTTTGATTTATCGTTTTGTAAATATATCAAGAGGGGATAGGTGTTTGACGAGGCATGATTTTGCAATTGTGGATTCTAGTTTATTTAAATAGTATCTATAGGGTTTAGTTAGCTTTAAGTCGACATTGCAGTCTTTAAAGGGTCGACTGGTGCAACACGGTGCTCTTAGGACAAATCAGCAGCATTTCATTACTGGATTGATGGTTGTTCGGTGGCTTTTCAATGTTGGTTGTACGAGGTGTGCTTGAATATAGACAGTGTTCTTGCAGATAGAGTTGCTGCAAAAGATCAAAGAATACTCAATTGGAAGGCCACCTCTCAGCCTGTGTTTGTTTCACTAAAGACAATGATATTTGATTTTCCAGAGGTAATTAAGTTATATATTGTTCAATTTTTTTAGTTTTTTTGTTTTAAAAGTTCATTTCTTAATAAAAAAAGTGTTTCTGTGTTTTTTTCTTTCGCAGTTAAAGGTTCAAAATTTGGTTATCAACGACGCAGAAGTTGATCAACTAAACTTAAGGCAGCTTCAGCAACATTTTAAGGTCAAATTAAATGCCCTATCAACATCGAGATCTGCACGTACAATTCCTGATGTTGGTGCTGTAAGCAAGGAATTTCAAGTTGCTGATTCTGGTCTTTCGAAAAAAGTGGATGATCTATTGGGAAGAGTTTCAGAGTTGTGAATTTAAGGTGAGGTTGAGCGTTTATGAGAAACTTTTCATTCTAGATTGGATCGTTTCGATGCAGTTATTGGTTACTTGAAGCATATGCTTCTTAAGCTTGAAACAAGAAAGAAGAAGGAAGGTGAAGACAACAAGGAAGAGGAAACATGAGATGGTAATAAAGGTTAGGATGATATGGAAGAGGAAACAGAAAAGGATGAGGAGAAACAAAAGAAGATGAGACAGATAATCAGAAGGAAAAGGAAAAGGATGAAGATATGGAAAAAAGGAATGAAGCGGAACAAGAAGAGAAGACCGAACAAGTGAATGAAGATAATAAGGGAGAAGAAATGGAAAAAGATGAAGATGGCAAAGAAGATGATAAAGAATTGAATGAAGATGGTAGATGTGCTGATGTTGGTGTTTCTGGAAAAAAGCATCATTCTATCTTTGTGGATGCTACTAAAATTGGGGCTGAGGTAGTACTATCTCTTAATTTTTTGTGTTTTGATATTCCCTGTGTGGAGATCTGTGAAGACTGGTGGAGACCTGTGTCAATCTTTTTCTGAATAGTGCATGGAGACCCTTGGAGACTAGTGGAGACGTGTTAATTTTTTATGAACAATCTCTGGAGACCCGTGGAGATCTTTGTTTTTATATTAGTTGTTAAACTTTTGTTTTATTCTTTTTGTTTTCTTTCAAGCTGTTAGTGCATCAACAAAAAATCTTCAGCGCTTTAATTTCAAAGAGCATTTGGGTTTAGATTTCAGTGTTGAAGATTTCTTCAATGATCCAGGTCACCAATGCATGTTGCACCTTTGAACGACTCAGAGGATAAGGGGAAGGAGTTTGCAAAACAGTCTCCAAAGTGCATGAAAAGGGTTAAAAAGTCCATCACATGTGTTGAAGTCTCCTTTCGTTCGCAGGTTTAGTAGTGTGGGGAAATTTGTTTCTTCTGTCAAAAGTAAGATGATTTTTA
>CAODLS010388085.1:0-18349 GCA_948243855.1 Flueggea neowawraea
TACTCGAGTAAACCTCTCACAATCATAAATCGTCAACTCAACACTCATATTGATCAAGATTGAAACGGGGCTGAACGAAAGACTACAGAGAGCCTTACCAAAATCCGATGGGGTATTACATACTTCCCCCTTCAAAAGAAACTTGTCCTGAATTTCAAAACAAAACAAACCAAAATTGAGACCAACCATGATCTTCAAAACAAAAATCAAATCAAAAGCTCGGCTACCAGCTGCAAAACGTAGCCCGTGTGTAACCAACACACGACCAATGTACAAAAATGCAAACGCGCAATGAAATAATGCAAAGACAGAAATCAATCATACAAACTTATGGATCAACATAGTCGAATAGATACAGATATCTATGCCTCATCTAATCCTCTCCCTCCCAAGTAGCCTCCTCAACAGAATGATGCCTCCAAATCACTTTGTTCCAGAGTCTCTTGAATTGATAACCAATGATCCTTATTAGAACCTCATCATAGGACAAATCATATCTGAGCTTAACTGAGTGCAGAGCTAAAACATGCGATGGATTTGGAACATACCTCTTCAGAAGGGAAACATGAAACATTGGATGAGTAGAAGCAAACTGAGTCAGTAATGCCAACTCAAATGCCACAACTCCACCTCGACCGATAATCTCAAATGGACCAATGTATCTCAAGCTTAACTTGCCCTTCTTGCCAAATCTTATAACACCTTTCATAGGTGATACTTTCAGGAATACATGGTCACCAGCTGCAAATTCCAAATGTTTATGGTTGTGATCAGTGTAACTTTTTCTGACCACTGTGAGCAGTTTGAATTCACTACTAAATCAGTCTGACTTTCTCAATAGTCTCTAAAATAAGATCTAACACCAATGGCTCTCTCTCTCTCCAGCCTCAGCCCAATATAAAGGAGATCTACACTTCCTACCATATAGAGCTTTGTACAGCGCCATCTCTACTACAATGTGAGCCAAACTTCCTCCAACCAACGCCTCTACGTCAAGATCAGATCTCGCTGCCCAAAAATGTACTTTAGAATCTTATGATCTGTGAAGATCTCAAAAGTCTCTCTGGATAAATAGTACGAACACTACTGCCTCTAAATCCAAATCTTGAGTGCGAACACTACTGTCACTAACTCCAAATCATGCGTCGAATAATTCTATTTGTGCCTCTTAAGCTGTCTCAATCCATAGGCAATCACCTTGCCATGTTGCATCAATACACAACCTAGGTCAACTCTAGATGCATCACAATACACAACAAAACCTTCAAAGTCTGATGAAAAACTAACACACACGCACTTGTCAAACATTCCTTCAACTTTTGGAAATTGTCCTCACATCTGTCGGACTACACAAATTTAACTCCTTTTTGAGTAAATTTGGTCATAGGAGCTGTTATCCTAGAAAAATCTTGGATAAATATCCTATAGTAACCAATCAAACTAAGAAAACTTTGAATCTCAGTAGTGGTCTTAGGCCTCTCCGAATGGAGTACTGCCTCAAGCTTCTTTGGGTCTACCATAATCCCATCTTTAGACACCACGTGTCCCAGAAATGCCACTTGATCATGGCAAAACTCGTACTTCGAGAACTTAGCATAAAGTTGATGTTCCTGCAAAGTCTGCAAGACTGACCTCTAGTGATCCTCATGCTCCTCCCTACTCTTAGAGTAGATCAAAATGTCATTGATGGAGACAATCACAAATCGATCTAGATACGGTCTGAACACTCAGTTCATCAAATCCATATATGCCGCTGGAGCATTCGTCAATCCAAATAACATCACCAAAAATTCATAATGCCTATATCCAGTCCAAAATGCAGTCTTTAAAATGTCCTCACCTCTGATAATCAACGGATGATATCTCGACCTCAAGTCGATCTTAGAAAACCATTGTCCACTCTGCACTTGGTCAAAAAAATCATCTATCCTAGAAAGCAGATATCAGTTATTCACTGTTGTCCTATTCAACTGTCAGTAATCAATACACATACGAAGGCTTTCATCCTTATTCTTTACAAATAAGACTAGAACACCCAAGGTGAAACGCTTGATTGGATAAATCCCTTATCCAACAACTCTCTCAACTGAGTCTCTAACTCCATAAGCTCTGCTGGCGCCATCTGTTATGGTGGAATTGATATCAGATTGGTACCACGCTGAGCCTCAACAGAAAACTCAATCTCGCGCTCTGGCGGAAGTCTTGAAAGTCTCAAAAATTGACCATATGCAAAATTAAAAAATGAGTCCCCAAGAACCCCATGTTACTTGAGTAACACCAGGGCTTACTCGAGTAAGAGACCCCTCATCTTACTCTAGTAAGCCAGCCATGGTTACTCGAGTAAGACAGACATTCTCTTACTCGAGTAAGCCACTGGCTTACACAAGTGAGACTAAGCTCAGATTACTCGAGTAAGCAAAGCTCTTACTTGAGTAAGACACAATCCAGAAAAACCCAAAAATCATCTAACATGATTTACCCGACCAAAATTGATACCGAACACCTATATTGACTCTAAACAAAGCCCTGAACACGAATCTAGGGTGGTCCAAACCACCAAAACAACTCGAAATCACCCTTGATCAAACAAAAAATGATGCTAATCCGAACTCAACCAGTGTCTCATCAAATCTGATGATTCAATGCTTGAATCATGTTCCCTTAACCTCAAACAACCATGATCTAACAATGCTAAGCATCCATTAACTTAGAATCATCCCGAAAATGCAAACATAATTACAAACTCGACCTAAAGCATGAATCCGAATTTAAAAGCATGGAATAGATGAAATGGCGAGATTAGATACCTAATCTTACCTCTAGGAACGAAATGGGAATAATGGGAAGCAATGGGAACATGTTTTTGCACCAATTTGAATGAGAGAGAGAGACGACAATGAAGTGAGAGAGACGAAAGAGTCGGGTGGGGTATTTTTAGAACCCTGCCCAAATCAATATCATCACTCAAGTGACAGACCTTCATCACTTGAGTGACACACCTCTTACTCGAGTAACACATCCTGTTACTTGAGTAACACTTTCCCAGGTGTTCTTTGCATTCATCCGAGAACACGACTTACTCAAGTAACACACATGGCTTACTCGAGTAATCAAAAACCCATATTACTCGATTAACACATAATTTATTACTTGAATAATCCATGGTCTATCTCACTCGAGTAACGCATCAATGCTTACTCGAGTAAACCCTCTCACAATCATAAATCATCAAATCAAAATTCATATCGATCAAGATCAAAACAGGATTGAACAGAAGACTACAGAGAGCCTTACCAAAATTAGACGGGATATTACAGTGATGGAGAGTGTAATACCTCACCTAATTCCGATTAAGTATTTGAGTTTTGATGTGATGAATTGGCGACTAGTGTTGGTTTTTGACATTATTCTTCTATGTTTTGGTATTAAGTTAGCTTCAGGAGTGATGGGGATTTTGTTTCTAAGCTGGGAATGCGTTGAGGATATGAAATTACGCGCAAAATGCATCCAGAGGGTCGTTTACGTATGTTAGGGTGCATCTAAGCACGCCGAATTTGCACTGGATTGTGCAGTGAGCTACTAGAAGGCCTCTACGCACGTAATTGAATCTTTATGCATGTAAATAATACTCTACGTATATAAACGGTAGTTTTACGTGCCTAAACGTGCTTCCAGGGATGCTTTTAAGTGAAACTATGAGTTTTGACGTTTTGGCTCATAAATACCCCTCACCCGACTTCTCTCTCATCCTTCACTTTAAATCACTCCCATACTCTCTCAAATCACCTCTCATCTCCTCTCTTTGCTTTCCAATCAATTCCCATCAAGTTTTTGTGGTAAAATCACAATCTATTTTCATTTCTTTCTTCCTTTTCATGTGGGTTTTCTTATTTGGGTTTGGATGATGCAATTTGACTTGGGTCTTGCCAGAGTTTCAATTTTTTGAGTGAATTTATGTTGGATTTGAGTTAGTTTTTGATAGATCTTGGTAGAATGAGGATAGAATCAAATGGGATTTGGGTTTAAAGATTTGAGTGGTGTTGGATGAGTTAGGGTGTGTTAGAAGAAGAATTTTGGGATTTTTGATGATTTTGTGTTTCTTTAATGTAATTGATTATCAATTCATGGGTCTAAACATGTTTGGAAGTGATTGAAGTGATTTGGAAGGGATGTTGTCGGTTGGCACAAATTTTAGGGCATTTTTTAGAATATTTTTGTCGCAAGGACTAAATTTCAATATTCCAACTTTTTGAGGTCTTATATGTAATTCTAAAAAGTTTGGGGATTGATTTATAAATTTTGAAAAGTTTAGGAATTTATTTGTAATTTTCCATGACTTTGGGGACTAAAGCATAATTTGGTAAAAGTCTACGACCAAACAATAATTTTTCGAAGTGTTCAATTTTTGAGGAGTAAAATTAGATGTTTGATCGAAATGTGTTTTTCGACATCGTCAGGGGATTGGGTTTCTGCATTTGCACTTCATACATTTTTTGTATTGCCACAGTTGCTACGTTTGATTTCGTTATTATGTATTTCTGTTTTCAACTCTGCTTGATATCCTCGGTGACCAGCCATCCACCGGTGGTAAGTAATTGGATTATTGGCTAGATGTTTAGATGATTTCAATGTCATTCTAGACACATAGGCTGTGTTTTTCACCATTTATTGATCAATTTCTGTCTGTTTCAACTTTGAGACCTTTAAGGTGCCGAGTATTGTTTTAGCCCATAAGGTTGTCAGTTGTTTATCCTTTTTGAGCTAGGTACTGTTTTAGACTCTTTAAGGCTGTTAATTTCTTTTTTATTCTGATATGGTTGCAACTCCAGAAGGTACTGAGTCAAATGATTACCCAAGTAAGATGGTGATTCACTCGAGTAATAAGATGTTCCAGAAAGGTGTTGTTTGATGGATTCACTTGAGCAAAAGAGTGATCTACTCGAGTGTGCGAATACCAGGAAGATTTGATGGATGTCTGAGATACAAGTTACTCGAGTAATCTAGTCTTGTACTCGAGTAAATGTGTCACGATCCGAAAACAGATCATGACCGACGTACAAGACGAACTGAACCAGATGCCTGATCCATCCTGCACAAGCCTCAAATAATCGGAACTTATACCCGAAATCTTCTACCAAAATAAATATTAAACAATTTAAATTATAATAAATATAAATATAAAACCATATTTCATTTTAAAACATAAAATTTTCAAAGTAATCTTTCTGAAATGAGAAACATAATTAAAATATTAAGAAACTGTACAAATTTTGTAAAATCATATATGATCAATTATATTGGCGTCCTTGAGGTTTATTGTAATCTGTTATTGCATCCTCAATTTTTGAAAAGACTCATATTGCATCCCTTCTCTTAAACGTCGTCAGCTAGAACTAATAGGACAACGTTTATTAAGACACTCCATTTTGTTTTATTAGTTCTGGCTGAATTTTGGGCAACTGAGTTTAAGAGCATGGATGCAATAAGAGCCTTTTCAAGACTTAGAGAAGCAAATGACAGATTATAGTAAACCTCAGGGACGCCAATATAATTGACCCAATCATATAAAACTTTATTAACTATACAAAACATACAAAACAAACACAATAAAAAAAAATATTCTGGTGTGGAGAACCTAATACAAAAGACGAACTGGGGCCCGAACAAAAAGGCTCTCACCGCTGAACCGATAGCCTCACTGAACGCGGAAAGTCAGAAGAACGCTACTAACAAAATCACTTGAAAAATATTAAAGGGAAGGGGTGAGTAAACTCAGTGAGGAAACGATACTCTAGAACGCCTCCAAGACATCACATAAACTATTTTGAAATATTTTCGAAAACTAAAGCATGCGTGTGTGCGTGTATATATATATACAATCGTAGATATATACTGATAATATATATACATTTGTAGATATATACTGATAATAATTTAAAATTTTAAAATCCATTGTGAAAACATTTCGCACAAATGAAAAACAACATACAGTCAGACAAAAAGGTTAACATATTAGAAGACAATCAAATCATACTGCATCCAGACATACAAATTCATTCTATAGAGAATTTACTGAATTCCTATATAGTTCTATCTTCTATTGCATACATAGCAAACAAATATGATAATCATTGATCATATATCCGTATTATATTGGAACCGTGCTGACAAGATCATATCAAAATAAACTAGAAACCTTAAGAGTCTGAAAGTACCCAACTCAAAAAGGCTAACAACTGATAGCCTTAGGGGCTCAAAATAGTACCTCATCACCGTAAGGGTCTCAAAGCTGTAACAGTCAGAACTAATCAAAGTACATCCGTGAGCATTGCAATTCACGAGCTCCAACAAGATATACCTTGTCAGACAATAGTGCAACATACTACGAAAAATGATCAATAATACAGATTCTCAATAGTTATTATATCTAGACAAATATCAGACAAATCTGTAGATCTTTTGGCAGATTAAGGTGGACTCTTGCCACCTAAAAATAGCTCACATGTGCTTGCACTAAGTACATGGTTACTATCTTATCCTTGTAACTGAGCCTTCACAATGGTATACCAAATGCTACATTTACACCTGTAGCATAGGTGTTACGAATCAGAATAATTAAAATAATAATAATAATATTTATTTGCAGAAATAAAAAATATAGAAGTAGTCAACATACGAGGCAGACAAGCACACAAAACATGCAATTATTTACGAAAATTATATATTATATATAAGATCAAAATAAGTAGCAGAACAGACAACCATACATGACAAAAGTTAATTGCAGAAAAATATTTTAAATATATATATGTATATATATATATTAGAAAATCAAAAATAAAACAATGAATATTTATTATCACATAAGTTAGAATATTTATTAGCTAAATCATTAATTATTCAGATTTTAGATAATAGTAGACACAACAAAAACATATAGAGTTCAGACGACATAGCCTATGTGTCTGAAACTATCATCTCACTCACCTGAATATCCAAGCTGAATGGCCCAGTCACGTATCACTAGAGGCTAGATGATCTTGTTGACCAGAACACGAAGCCAAAATAGACATATCAGAGAGATATAAAAAATGTGATACTGGTACTGTAGCGGTACAAAATGCATGAAATTAAAATGAAGATACAAAACCCAAATCCCTGACAATATCTGAAATCCTATTTCAATCAAATATCTAACTTCTTCTTCAAAAATCTAACATCTTGTAAAATTATAACTTAGTCCCTCAACTTTTGACAAATTGCATTTTAGTCCTCAAGTCATGGCAATTTACAAATCAGTCCCTAAACTTTTTAAAATTTATAAATCAGTCCTTAAAGTATTAAAAATATCAAATTAGTCCTCCAATATATGACGTATCAATATTAGTCCTCTAAATATACAAAATATGAAAATTACACTTTTAATCCCTCTAGAATATGGCTTACTCGAGTAAGACATGTGCACAGCTTACTCGAGTTATTAGATTGTTAACTCGAGTAAGTCACATATTTAGAATCCAAAATTCGGCTAACTCCAAAAATGCTATCTAATCCATTTCATATGCTTCGAATCAAGCCTAATTACCTAGATTAATGTTCTATCAATAACCGTTAACATTTAGAATTCATAAACTCATCAAATCCCTCTCCAACATATCCAAATCAATCAAAAACCATGATTTACTTATGTTCTTGCTCAATTTCAAAAATTTCAATTACAAATTAGGCTTAATTCAGTACTAAACAACCTAACTCGATCCATTTCATCATGTATCAAAGTCTCATACCCATTCATGTCCTTAAAACATCCATTTCCTTGCATCAGAATTAATGTTCTAAAGGTCTATATATGAATTAGAAGCAAAAACTAAGCTAGAAAAGAATTCTTACCTTGAATCCTTGAAGAAATGGACAAAGAAGCAAAGAGGACAAAGGATAATGTTTCTGGGTGTCAAGAGAGAGAGTTCTGAGTGTGAGAATAGCCAATAAAATGAAGTGAAACATATTTATAAGCTCACTAAATGACTTCCACTGTTTCACCTAGAAACAAGGCTTACTCGAGTAAGCAAAAATGTTTACTCGAGTAAGGCACTCTTCAGCACGAAACAAAGCATCACTTACTCGAGTAACTCATTATTTTACTCGAGTAAACCGAGTCCCATTTCAGTTGAATGACACAAATTCTTACTCGAGTGAGCTAGGCTTCTAGGAGAAAAAGAAATCCACCCTTTCTCGAGTGATTTTATCCTTTACTCAAGTTACCAAAGCTTCATATGACTCAAGTAATATTTCTTTTACTTGAGTAACATGCTCTTTCCTTAAACAATTATGAATTCACTCAAAAGCTTGTCTAAGAATTGAACGGGGCGTTACAATTATGACATATATTTAGGAAGTCTACTAGATTAAAGCATTTTCTACTAGAGTAAATAAAGGCTCAAGACTAAATTAGAATTTGGGAAAGAAGATACTCAGAAGGCTGATTTCATGAGATTTATTGAATATGTTGATCTCAAGAAAGGAGTTAAAAGAGTAATCCTTTGGTTACTCGAGTAAACGATGGTTGTCAAGAAGAGAAATTTAAGGTGATCAAATTAGAAAAGGAAATATCCTGGAGAGATCTTGCACCAAAGGTCATATTTCGTGTCTACTCGAGTTAAGAAGGCTTGATCTGTGCATATTCAACTGAAGAAATTTCCTACTTGAGTAAGTTCTCAAAAAAGAAACTAGATACGATTTAATTCATGTCCCAATGGCTTTTTCTTGACTCACAATGGCTAGAAAATCTTATTGGAGTATAAATATATATTTGGAAGACCAAGAAGATAACAAAGTACACTCCTATTCTCACATCCATTTTTTTCTAGCATCAAATAGCCATGACTGATACAAGTGTTGTTTTGTTCCTAATTCGTATTCTTGCTACTTGTATCCTTTGATCTAAAACTGTTTGGTGAGTGAATTATGTTGAGTTTAGTTTTGATGATGACGTCCACAAAACATTCATGAAAGAAGTGCAAAGGTGAAAATTTATTGAATTATGACCATTACGCACAATAGTACATGTCTACGCACGTAAAGCTTACAAGGTTAGCAATCTAAGTGCATAAAATGGGTTGATCAAATGGAGGAAAATGCGTGTCTCTTATGTGCACTGGCATGTTATGGACACACCGCATCTAGTATGTGTATAACGAACGTAGAAGTGTGAATCCTAGAGACAAAAAATATTAGATATGCTCTAAGAACGCAAAAAGTGACCGATTACGCACTTAGAGCGCGAAATATGTGAACTTTAAAGGGACAGGTCTCTACGCACGTTATCAGTGTATTATACACGTAGTAGCAGGGGAATGATAGCTGGCAAGACGCTCCTTGGGATTTGAATTTGAATATTCCTGACACGCTGATTTGGAGAATCAAAGGTGTAATCTTTGAAATCGACAACACACATTGTAGAAATGTCTAAGCATGTAGAAGTTGTTAGGCTACGCACATAGTGCTAAGTCTAAGCATGTAGAACACAATTTGCACAAGGACTAAAGGACTGGAGTTGAGAAAAAGCAAATAGACTTGCATACAAAGTACAATGAACTTTGATGAACTCAATGTCTACGCACGTAGAGACAAGTTACGCACGTAAAAGAGGTGGCATCAAGATTTTATAGAATTTGGATCTATCTCACAACGAATCTATTCTTGATTCCAACAGCTACAAACTTCAAGAGGCCTTTAAATAAATGTCTCCAACACCAGAAGAAGAGAGAGAAACATTGGCTAAACTTTGTTGTCTTTATTTCTCACATTCTACATTCCTTACCCATTTGAGCTATTCTATTTGCAATCATATTTGGGTTGGCTTGAGCTAGATTTTATATTATCAAGGGAAGAAAACAAGGTATTTGCTTGAGGGTAGATAAGTTTTCTTATTGAGCCTTTGAAAAACAAGGGTGGTTTGCTAGTTGAGCCTTAGAAAACTAGTGGTTAGGTTTTCCTTGTTTTGATTCATTGGAAAAACATGAGAGGTGAGCGGTTTTCAAGTTGAGCCTGCAAAAACTGGAGGTTGTAATGGTTTGCTTGTTGATCCCATAAAAATAAGTGGTGTAAACAATTTCCCTCCACCCGAAGTGAGGAGATAATTGATTGAACTTGTAATATCCCTCCCGTTCTGATCAATTCTCTATAGCGTTCCTATCAAGTTGGGAAAGTTTTTTAGTGGAACATCATTCGATTTCGAATGATCTCAGTTATGATTTGATTATCAAATGTTGAGATGATGTTCAGATATTTGAAAGATGTTATTTTTGTAAGGTTGGGTGTCATTGGACATCGGGAATGATCCGATGCACGTTCGAAATCGAAGGAAGTTGAGAAATGTTGTCTGGAGTATGCCGATATACGTTGGACATTTGTGAAGCATACGTTACTAGAATTCTTGCACAACATATGTTGTGGTAAAATGACGTACGTTATCTGCAAGGGAAGATGATCAATGTATGTTGTAAGTTCAAGACGTAGGTTGTGAAGTTACGTTTTCGAAACAGAAGCTACTGGACGTATTTTGACCACGACAACATACGTTGTACACTTTATAACATACGTTGTGACCCCAAGACGTACGTTGCATGACATAATAACGTACGTTGCATTTGAAAATATTGAAACGGTGCATTTCAATCCGTGGTCGTTTTAAAAACCCTAAAACCCGACTTTTTCATCCAAAACTCTCATTTTTCACTCTCTCTCAATTTGGGATCGATTCTCTCTGCCTCTCATTGGTTTCCCAACATTCCTACACATCTCTGGAAGTAAGATTTATATGTTGTGTAGCGTGTATACATATATTTATATGTTTTCTATATTTGCATGTGGTATTTTTGAACTGTTTTCAAAATAGTCTTTGTGAGGCACGTATGAGACAATCTGGAGTGTTTTCCCTCACTCACTGGGTTTGAACCCCTTTCTTTGTTTATTGTATCTCCTATTTATTATCATCTTGCAGGTGACTATTGAACATTATGATCGTTGACATTTGATGCTCAGTGAGGTATCCTAAAGTTGCGGTCAGTGCCCTTTTGATCAGGCCCCGTTTGTATGATTAGTAGGGGCTCCACACTGGATTTTTTGTGGGTTTTGTTTTAGTTTTTTTTATTGTATTTGGTATTTCAAATGTTAATTTGAAATTATTTCCTCACAAATTTATATTATGTTTTGTTTTAATAAATGATGTTTAAACCTTTAATTGGTTTGTATCATATTTCATTAAATATGATTTTTGGTAATAGTTTTGTATATGGAGGCTTGTGCGAGATGAGTCGGGCTCCCATAGACGGTTCACCTCGTACGCCAGTCACGTGTCTCGGGAATGGATCGTGACAGGTTGTGACAATATCTGTTCCAGTATTATGAAATAAAAAGATGGACATTTAATTAAAAATGTTCCAATCAATATAATGGGTTTTAATATTCCTTTATTTATTTTTATAGTATTATTTGAAATATCTTTTCCAGTTATCAATGTTAAATCTGTATGATATTCTACAGGAAAACAATCAGGTTTACATAAACAAGTACCAAATCCACTATCTATATATGCAGCAAAATATTCAGCTTTGTAATCTTTGTATGTAATTCCTATCGGTATATAAATACTATATGGACTTGTCATTTAGGTATATATATCATTTTATCATTAAAAGTAATCTTTAAACCATATGAAGTTATCTGGTATGGTTTAACACTTTCTAAGAAAGTGATTCCTAACATTATTTCTAATGTATCATTAAATCCTTCGTTTTCTATTAGTAATCTAATAGGAATCGTTTCATTACCAAATTTTAATTTGGTTTCTATCGCTTCATCTATCTCATGTAATTCACCATTAAAGTTTGTATACTGATGAATTTCATTTAATCTAAATTTTTGTAAATTATTACATAATTTATGACTTATATAATTTCCATTTACACCAGTATCTATGAGTATGTTTACTGAAACATATTCTATTCCATTATAAAATTCACCAATTATCTTTTAATTTTTTAATTTATCTTCTTTTGCTAATTTCAAACTAGTATCTTGTCTAGTACTATATGATCTTAACAATGGTTGTCTACTAACTCCAGTATTTGTAAAAAGTAATCTTGATCTAGAATTATTAGTTGTCAAAGGTTTATCTTGTAAATCAAGTTCTAAAGGTTTATCATCTATTTCTTCTATCTTAGGTAATGACGACATCTGAATTTGACAAACATCATTAAATAAGTATGGAGAATCAATAGTATCATTTATCACAAAACAATCTGAATGATGCGTATTTGATAAAGCATATGAAATAATATAAGTTATCGAATATGGTCTATTCTATTCTTTAAAGAAATCTTTTCGTTTAAAATCTTGTATTAAACTTAAAGTTTTATTAAAATCTCTATCATGAATATGATAAGAAATACGAGGATATATATTAAATTTTATCTTTCCATATTGTAGATTTCCTCTAAGAATGCCTAAACAAGCTTCTTCTCTATTTATTATTTTGTTATCTATTATTGCTAATTCTATAGGAGTATCAATTCCTTCTTTAAAAGTGGATTTTATTATTTGTATTGCTCCAATATGTATCCAACCTAAAGTACTTCTAACTTCAGATTTTATCTTTTGTAATTTATTTTTAATATCATGTTTAGATAACAAAGGTATTATCACATTATTTGAAGTCTGAGATACTTCTAATGCTCTTTCTTGAATATTTAATCCATAAAACAAATTATGATTTCTGGTTTTTATACCTAATCTTTCTAAGATATTAGTCTTAAATCCAGAATGATTAGTTAATGTAAAATTTTCATTTTGAATCTGTTTAAGCTTTTTTCTATCTATTAGAATTTCCTGACTATACTCACCTTCCTGTTCTATCTGATTACTTATTATGGCATTATCATTAGCTATTTCTATTTCACTCATCTTCTTCAAAAGTAGAATACTCTGTATCAGTTAATATAAATATATTTTCATCGGAATCTATATTAAAATCATTAAGTTGTAAAAAATCTCCATTATCAATCATTTCAACAATATAATCATCAATTTCTATTTTCTTTTTATTTTTCTCATATCTTTTTGGACATTTATTAGCATAATGACCAATTTCTTTGCAATAATAACATCTACATTCTTTTGGATTAGTCCTTCTTCTCTTTTAAGTCGGTTTATATGTTTTTTTATATCATTTTTTCTTATAGTATCTAGCTTTTCTTCTTTTGAAATATTGTCTCTTATGATGTTTGTGCTTTCTATATTTTCTTTTTATCTTATTATAATAATATGGACTATCACAACCTATTATTAATGACATTTTGAGTTTATCACAACATAATGAAATTCTTTTCTTTAATCCTTTAGATGCACGTGCTAAAATAACATCAGCACACCAATTACTCAATTTTTCTCTTACATGAGCTATCCTTCTACCTAAAGTATCTAGATTACCTAGTGTATAGGTTTCAATTAATTTACTTCCTCAAGGTTTAGGTATCTTTGCAAAAAATAAAGGCAAATAACTTGTTGTATCTGTGACCTGATTAAAAATATTATATTAATAATTTTGAAAGACACAAATATATTTTTCAAATTGACATATATCACATAATTGTAATCTCATTAATGCAGTTTAATATCTTGTTACTATAGCTGCGTCTTTTATATATTTACCTTCCTTAAGAAACTCTAATCTTATTGTTTCAACAGCTTTTGTTATTAAATTAGGAAATTCATCTGTTCCACCTATTATTTCTTGTTTAGTAGCACTATCTATATTAGTCCAAAATCTTGATACACTATTTACTAGAGTCTTTTCTAAAAAATATAAAGCTACTTCAAAATTCATTTTATTTATCGAGACTGCAATTCTAAGGGTTGTTTCTCATTTTTCAATGGCTTCTTCAACATTATTAATACAATCTAAGTCTAAATAAATTCCAAATGGATTTATCGATTCACTTTTTATTTTTTCAAATGGTGTATACATATCTAGTTATTTACCACTAAACATTAATCCAGCATAACCACTTATTGGTTTATCAAATTCTCTTGTTCGTAATACCTCTTGTCTACTACTACTGGAAATATCTGTTATGTTTGGATTTTCACTTTTTATATCTGGTTTAATATTAACAAAATTATCATTATTAAGATCTATATCTCCAATTTTAGTTATTAAACCATCTAATTCTGAATTAATCTCATTATCCGTACTTATCTCTGAATCGCTTTTAGCCATACTATCCTACTTTTTTCAAGTGAGATATTAAATCTGATTGACTTTTTGACTCTTCTATTACTACTTTTTTTTATCTTTATTTAATTTTTTAATTAATTCATCTAACGTTTTTTCCATTATTTTTAATAAACAAATAATTCTGTTTCCAAAAACAATTATCGTTTTTTGAATTTCAATAAGATCTTTATCTATTTTTAACGACCTATCATCTTCCATTAAAATATTATACTGTTGTTCCATTTATGGCGAATTATAATGCCAATCCATATCGTCAGATTCAAAATCATTATTTGTTATTATCTGATCCCAACTTAACCAATCTGACATTAACATTTCATTATACATAAAATCTTCATCCGACATATAATTATGCCATATTTCATTTTCTTTAATCCAAACATCAAACAAATCACTTAACAATCAATATATATATATATATATATATATAATCAATTTCATAAAACATAGTGTTGATTATAAAAATCACATAATCATTTTATTCATTTAACTAATTCTTAGATTAGTCTATTTTTCATAAACATGTTCAGCACATCATAGTACATAATAGAATTTTCAAGACACAACCTATGTGTCTGAAATTGATATCCACTCACCTGAATGTCCAAGTTGTATCACCAGTCAAATCCCACTAGTCGGTGGTTGGCCTAGCTGGCAGGAACAAGAAGCTGAACATGGACAAATATGACATATATCAAAATGTGGTACTGTAGTCATACAAAATACATGATATGCAAATGCAACGCAAACTTCCATAGCCACTGAAAACATATATCGGACTTGAATCCATCACTCTCGATCATAAATTTATAATCATCGTAAAATTACAATTTGATCCCGACTACTATAAAATTACGTTTTAGTCCCCAAGACTTGACAAATTTCAAAAGTCCTCAAAATATCCAAAATTATCCAATTAATCCTCCAAACAATTAGAATCCTCAAAAGAGTCCCCACACTCTCAGAAATTGCAAAGTAACAAAATTACACATTTTGGTCCCTTAGACCATGGCTAACTCGGGTTGCATCAACCCTTCACTTACTCGAATTAGACCAAGTGCTAACTCGATTTATACACCATGTGACTTACTCAAGTTAGACACTTTTCCAGAATTTTCCAAATTCGATCTACTCCAATTTAACCGATAAAAATCGATGTCAAACACCCACATTGTGTCTAATCAACCCACTGAACAAGAATCCAAGCTCAAAAAATCAAAGAAACTCAGAATCATCACGGAAATCACCAATTTCTTTCAAAACCTAGTTCATTCAAGAACTAACTCAAATATCATGATTCAAAGCTTATCCCAAGAGTTTCTAGTCTCCGACTAACACGATTTAACATCTCTAACCACTTATCACCACAGAAACTTACTGAAAATCCAAACCCATAAAGGAATTTGGCCCAAAACAAGGATGCAACCTTGATGCATGAAAAATGATGAAATGGGAGCAATGGAGAGTCAATCTTACCTCAGTAGGTGCTACGAATCCAAGGAGAAACAATGAGAACAGTTGAGAGCTCAAACTTGACGACTTATGAGGAGTAAATGAGGAGTGAGGGGTGGTTGGGTGCCATAAAGACGAAGAGAAGTCGAGATGCACCGTTTCAACTTTACACGGCTAACTCGAGTTACCAAATAACTAACTCGAGTTATCCGACCCGTGTTTTACTCAAGTTACACGAAAAGCTTACTTGAGTTATTCATAGGTTATCTTACTCGAGTTACACCTACTTGCTAACTCGAGTAACCCCAATGAAAACTGTTGATCACCCACTCAACACTCCAAACAACCAAGATCAAAGCGGAATGGATTGGAAAACTACATTGTTACCGATCAGTATCCGACGGAATATTACACATGCTATATACCGGTTAAGGATATATAAAAGCTCATAATCATATCATGTTGAAAGCAAATGTTGTGTAGCATCTTAATCTTGCTAAGAGTATATTCCTTATCCTAGGTTATCTTACACAATCATTGCTTTTTTATTCTTTGATCTAAAAAATTTTAATTCTTTTTTTGAATTTGCAAAAAATTTAATTTGTATTCATCATTATGTTTCAACTCAATGAAAACAGTGAATCGATATGTAAACAACGTTGTAAATACGTTTGAGGCAATTCTCCCTTCTACATCATGTTGTCGATTATGGTCCAGCTTGTTTCCCTATAGTGCCATG
The DNA here is from genome assembly GCA_948243855.1 of Flueggea neowawraea. Taxonomy (NCBI): domain Eukaryota; kingdom Viridiplantae; phylum Streptophyta; class Magnoliopsida; order Malpighiales; family Phyllanthaceae; genus Flueggea; species Flueggea neowawraea. Next base: position 16,488 of record CAODLS010388085.1, read on the forward strand.
TCTAGTCGAATTGCACAGAATATGCACATCTGAATTTACATAAGGTTCAGTTTAGTTGACTTTTTAGATGAACATTTATCTATTTACATAAAATAGATAATCACTTTCAATAATAATAATTTTATTCGGTCAACAAATATACTGCTGAAACTAATGTGTTGGTTGCTGAAGTTTTGTCTAGACAGATTGTATTTACATATATTATTATTTAACTAAAATGCAATATAAATACTACTGTAATAGGTAATTCTAAACATGGCACCAATTTTTTTTTTAAAGTGATACTTCACTCGGTTCGGTTTAAATCAAACTGAATTAATAACAAACTAAACATATTGACCGATCAGGAAAACTGAATGAACAAATCCGACTTTTGGTTCGATTTTTAACCGAATGAATTGATTGGCTCGTTCAATTTACTCAGTTAAACCAAGGTATGTTTGGTTTATTACAGAAAAATTAAAAATGGTTCAGTTATGTTGCGATTTCTTTTAATTTTTTTTTATTAAAGTTCCATCAAGTGGCAAGAGCAATGCATTTCAATGAATTTTTTACCACAAATTTTATTAATGCACACTAATTTCTATTATTATCATTACATTCTCACCAAAAAATCAAAATTTTTCATTTTTTCTTTTCGTCGGCGACTCGTTATTGCACTCTACGAGCTATTGAAAGACAACCTGCAACGACGAATAGTTGTTTGCGTGCCGCCAGCTAGAGAAATTCAGCAGCAACGACAACTCGTTTAGGTGTGCACAACGCCTAGTACTAGTGCTTTGTAATTTTGACAATTCTTTTACTAGATGCTATTAGTATCTACTTTTTTTTTTCTAGCATTGCTTTAGACGTTATTCACTTGTATTATTGCAACCAACATAGTAAGATAACTAGAAACAAATTTTTCTACGTAATAATATAAGTATAAAATAAAATTTTATTGACCGACACTTAAGAATTTCGTGCTATCAACTCATTACGTTACTAAATGTGCATCCCCAAACTTAGGGAATCGATTAATTGTGACAATCTTTCATTTTACGTTTTATATCCTTCAAAGCAATATATATTTTATGTTTCTCCTAATTAGTTTCCTTATTTTATGTATATAAAACAAGAATAAAATCAACCAGTTGACAAACGCATTAAAATGTTCTTGGTACAAAGATAAAATAGTTTGGAACGATGAAACCAGCCTTGCTTTTATTTTCTTCATAACAAAAACATGTACATGAATATTATGTAACACACGACTACTTCTCAAGGCTTGACTTACGTACTGCCCTTGTCTTTGGGACATCACTTGCCACCACCCGATCCATTATCCTTATCTTCTTTCGCCGGATTTGATTCTTCTATCAAATATTTCCCAAAAAAAATGTTATTTAAAATCTCATATGAAAATTATTTTAGATTAGGAGTTGTTAGACACATTTAATGAGCTCGGACACATGTCGTGTTTGGGTCACATCGCCGACTGAGGGCATTAAATGCGAGAATCTTGCATTTAATAAGTTCAGGAGAAGATAAAAGGACCAATGGGACCTTTTTGCATGGAAAAGGGGGTCGAGCGTGCAAAGAAGGTATATGAGAACAGCTAGGCAGAGCAAGGGCATTCAACCTCGGATAATGTTGCCGAGCCAAATGGATCTTACATTCGCAAAGGCTAGTCCTAGATGATAGAAACCTTCAGGACTTGGGTGGTTAAGTGTGATGTAGGAGTGGTTATTGTCGAGTTCCCACGACTTGGGCAGTTATCATTACTTGGAAGCTTCTAGCACAAGGGGGTTTACAGTTTACAGAGGTTATGCAAGGTGGAGGCTTGGCATGAAAATAGCGGTTTGGCTTGAACGACATGGAGC
>CAODLS010388134.1:0-14265 GCA_948243855.1 Flueggea neowawraea
TATAAATTGTTGAAAAATTAAAAATTAAAAAAATAAAATGTACTTATATGTCTTTTGAATTTTCATAATTAAAATTTAATCTAATTTTTAATAATATGTCATTAAATGAACTTAATTCACTTTAATTGAATTTATACATAATAAAAGCACATTTAATACGTCTAATAAATATTAATTAAATTAATACTATAAAACAATTATTTAAAAAATTATAAATTACCATAAAATTCAAAAAATCAATGAAGAAATATTAGAAAGTGCCTTTTAAACTTTCTTTTTGTCCGAATTTATTTATTGTATATGATATTATGTCAACAATTAATGGCCATGCCTTGATACCATGTTAACATTTTATGATAAAGGCAGACGGTACACTGACAATATGACAATTTTTATACAAAATACAAAATTAGAGGTGTATAAAGATATTTTTTGAAAAATGAGCATTTCCACGTAAAGATCAAAGGTTAGAGTATTCTTACTTACTCTTTCCGTTTCACAAAAGTAGGTAACAATAATTTTTTTACACAAATTAAAAAAATTAGTTGAATTATTAATTTTATTAGATATTTTAAAAAATATACTTATAACTATCTAATAATAATTAACAATGTAATTTACTATACATTTAAATAAAAATAATATAATAAAATATGACATAACTACTAATATTAGAAAAAAATAAACTTATATATTGTGATAAATATAAAAAAAATAGTCTATTTTTATAAGACAGATAAAGTATTAAGCTAAATTATTGGAGATGGAATAACTCCTCTATTTAGGTCCTGAAATCGGATAAGCTCATAAGATCATATCCTCTAACTCTAGAGAGTTAATATAACATTTATAGAAGAAAGTGAGATGAAGAGAAAGTTACTCAAAATTTGAGCTAAATGTTAAGCTAAGAAAATAAGGTGCCATAAGAAATTAATTGAGAATTGAAGTCTATCTATTACTGTCTTAGAAATAACTTTCACTCAATAATTGAGGTTAAGGTTCCAAACATGAATGGTGCCACGTTGCTTTTCTTTTTGTATAATAAAGCATGAATTACGAGAATAATTAGGGGTACGGCATCGTTCTGATTACGACAAGAAATACACACTATTGATATGCCACGTATCTTGTAATTTACAATTATTTTTTTATTTAGAAACAATACATTAGTTTAGTAAGAACAATTAATAGATATATGTCCACATCATATATAATCAAAACTTTGGAACCCTCAACTTAATTTAACTCATTTACTTGGCTGACCTCTTTACAAGTGTAAATTTGACGAATGTTCGAAAGACAAATGAAAAGATGATATCAATAATCATATGGTTTACGATTTGTAGCTTGGTTTGCGTGGTGCAATGGCTCTTCCAATTTCAAATACCCTCCACTTTCAGTGGTTTTGTTCATGTTTGTTTCTGCAATTACCACGTAATTATCTCTCAATTTCCATGTGCTAGATCACCAAACTCTTACCTTAATGCCTTGGTTTGATTCTTCCCTAGCATCAATGGTGGTTTTACTCCGTTACGGTCAATTCGGTTGTAATTCTACGAACATTTTATAACAATGAAAGATTTGTATGGTCATGTCAAAAAAAAAGTAACGATGAAGGTTGTAATAGAAAAACGCCAACTTCTTCTTCAATAAATTTTTTAAAATATTTAGATATAAAGTGATTGAATATGAACACGCTCTTGACTTACTTTGTATTGTATTTTCAACAATTTGGACACCTGTGAAAATTTGAACAAACTTTATTATATATGGTTTATAATATTTTATTTGAAAAACAATATTTTTTGGTGGATCAAACAACTAATTGTCAAATAATTATCCTGTTAATCACGTTTTGTTAAATTAATTGTTAAACACGTAAATTATACTATTAATCAAATAATTTGCTTGTTTGAGGATATTATTTGACATGAGCACGTTCCAGGAACTGCATGATTAATTTCTTTGATTACACAACAAGTTTTTGACATTATAACTTAATCATTTTTAACGTAAGATAATCTAAAATACTAATAATAATCACAAGAGAATTAAGTAATAGAGCATATAATTGTAATATATTTTTTTAATATCAACCTAACACACATGAATCCCTGAATTTGTATTGATTTTTCCCCTAAATTTCATAAATACTTACGGATCCCTTAAACTTGTAAAAAATCACTATTATTATCCCTTAAATGTTAAAAATATGATCATTTAACATCAAATGTAATGACTAGACATTAACGTGACAGAGAGTGTAAATTAACACATTGGGAAGCATATGGAATGTTCAATTTAGCTGACGTAGAATATACTGTTCTGCCACGTCAGCAATAAAATGTACCGCATCATTTGATTGAGTATGTCTTCGTCTTTGTTGCTCACAATCCCTAAGTTCATTCTTTCTTGCTCACAAACCAAACTAACCGCCACCAAATCTTTCTCTCCTCCGCCACCACCTTTCCTCCTCCACCCCTCTCTCTCTTCAAAATCAACATTACAAACAAAATAATCTCTGCGCCACCTCTAAATCCACCACCACAACCAATCAATGAATTTTAAAAATCAAAACCCACATAATCAGAAAAGTGATGGAAAAAATACAACACACATAATCAACTGAACCCACTAAAGACTACAACTTATTCATCAAACAAGCCTTTATATCCACATGGGTCTAATCCCCTCAATTTTAGATCCACTTTCACATACAACATATTAACTTATTAGAAATTTTTTTATATTAAAGTGTTGCAAGAATATACAGAAGCAAAAACAAGAGAAAAGCCTGAGTCTTGAAAGGCAATTAAAATCTCCCTTTCTCTGCAATTCTTGCTTCTTCTTGTATTTCACTCTCTCTGTCTATGGGTTTGTGATAAAACTTGAGACTTTAAATTTAAAGCAAAGAAGTGACCGAACTCGTGAAGTGACAGTGTTGTGTTGGCAAAGAGAATAAGTTGCAGTCTTTAGTGGGTTCGGTTGGTTTACATAGAGAAGTGAAAATGGGTGACTCGGCTTGTTTGATGAGGTTTTCCCTTATCCATCTAAAACACATAATCAATCGAACCCATATAACTAGATTGGGAGATTGGGAGGAAGAAGAAGAAGAAGAAGAAGAAGAAGAAGAAGATTGAGTTTGTGGTTGGGTTTTCAACGCGATTGAGAGGGAGAGAGCAACAGATTGGGAATGGGATTAAGAAGGAAATTGAGAGGAAGCGACAAATTGAGAGGGATAGAGAGCCAAAAATGCAATGTAAGAGAGAGAAGTGGGTTGCTAGGTGACAGAAACGACGTTTTCCAAAATTTGAAGCTTCATGCCCAAATCAACATCGGTTGATTATTCTAATTTGGCTCATCTTTTTTTTTCCATTTTGGTATTTAAAATTCATGTCAGATGTGTGGGAATCAATCAGTTTGACATAGTGTTTAATATTCATATTTTCAATGTTTAAAAAATAATAATAATAATAATTTTTGTAAGTTCGAGAAATCTGTAAGCACTTCTAAAATTTAGGAGGAAAGTGCACGACAAGTTCAGATTTTACATGTATTAGGCCTTTAATATCTCATTCTAATCCGTCCACGTCAGCACCCACAGATTCGGCCAACCAGTCATGCCGTCCAGGACACGTGTTACAATCCCAGATCTCTGACTGCATCAAGCATGAGGTGGGCCCATTATTATCTCACCGTCTTTGCTGGCCGTTGATTCCACAATCACACACACTTCGCACCTGTCATGACACATCATCATCCTACGTGGCCCACACTTCAGATCTAGAGATTGTTATTCTACCAATCTGCTCATTGTATTTGTTGTCATCTTCCTTCTCCAGCCGTCCGATCAAGTGTTTGTATTTTGACCGTAGGATCAACCTACCCAACATTTTTTTGTCAAATAATATGCATTTTTTCCTATCTATTTCAATGTAAATATATATCATGTTTGTTTGGATTGTAATAATATATTTATTTTTTCATAAATGTTCTCATTTATTATTGCTAATATTATCTATTATTTTCCTGAAAACAAATCAAGGAAAATTTTTATTTTTTTAAATATAAAAAAATTACTATCTCTTATATGTATTTGTAGAATACTAAATACAACTCTTGTCAAATAAGTCTCATATCTTTAATATTTTTTTCTATGTCAAAAATGTTAATTATATCTTTTTTCAATGAAAAAAAAAGAAAAAGAGTAGTGACTGACAGTATCATATCTCTACTAAATATTATTATATAAGTTTTGCTTTGTTATAGAATATTTAAAGATATTAGCCTTCTATATACATACATTGTAAGTTATTAAAGTTTTTTATTTATAATTTTATTTTTTTAATATAAATATATATATCTTTAATATTCGCATAAAATAAGAAAAAAATAAAATTATATAATAAAAATTTTAATCAAATATGCTTATTTTTTAGAATTCAAAAATGTTTTTTAAGTGTAAAATAAAATGTTACTGTTATGAGTATTTATAATTTTGTTGTAGTAGTAGATATCTTTTACAATAATTAATATTTGCAATACAATGTCATCCAACCATTATAGTAATTTAGAATTGAAAAGATGAATAAAAGTGATCAAAATTGGTGGCTTTTACTATGAACATATTTCACACAAAACTACTTCTTTCGTTTCTTTTTAACATATAGAAACACTTTTTGTTATTTTTAGTATCACAAATTATAGATAATCTTCTTTTTTATTTCATTGATTAAATTTTTGTAAGTATTCCACTAAGTAGATTACAAAGTTACAATATTTTTTTTTCTAATTTAGTATTTGTTTAAGACTTTAAGCTATATTAATTTCTGGCCTTTTTTTCCAAACTTTTCTTAAGTTGAAATTTCATCTTCATCAGCCGTTAACTAATTATATTAAATAATTATTCATAACAATAAATAACGATAAATTTAAGATCAGTTAATGATTTTTTTTTGTCAGAATATTTTTAATGTTTTAGAGACTCACGTATTCATCACACCTATCGTCTTTTTCTTTTGATTGACGTGAGGAAAACCATGCATGCATCAGCCTCAGAAAACATAATGGCACGAATTAAGCTCCCTAGTAGGTAGGTAGGTACTGCCCACTTCACAATGTAAACTAAAATGGTGGAACATCGTGCTTGCACTCTTTATAACTTGTATATATTAAATATAGTTGTAATTTTTTTTTTGCAGTGAAGTTATGATTTTTATATGTAACAATTGCGGAATGTTAACAAATATCGCAACCAAATCATATGTTCGACGAGTGAAGTCTAATTAACCGAACATTAATATTCCAATGCTCAATATATTTTTGCACGCTTAAGATTATAATATTACAAGATCGAGAAAGAAAAAAGACCCATTCCGAAGTGTTAATATAGCATCAGAACATCTGCATACATCAAATCTGTTGTAAAACAAAGCTACTATATGGACGTTTTAAATAGTTGGAAACTTCTAATTACAAGATCATCACATGTATATTTAGCTATTTCTGAAAATCAAAAATTCTTTTCCAATTTGGACCTTGTTAAAAACCACTTAGAATTGAAAGATCTGTACAACAAACCGGTTAGATTAGTGTATTAATAATTAGTTGATGAAAATAATTAAAAAAGGCTTAATGAACAAAACCTAGTTAGAGTCCAATTTTAGCCTATTTTAATTTTCCATTCAAATATTTTCAATTAATTTAATAATCAATTAACTCCTTTTTTTCAAAAAATAAAATAAAATCACATGACTAAAAACCAATAAAACAGCCTCGATCATACCACATTTGGGCGTGGTCCATATATACTTGTTGTCACGAGCCTCAACAACTCAATTGACCTTATCCGAAACGACAACGCACACGTGCCTACGTGGCGCGCAATGTCTCTGTTTTTGAGAAATTTTCCAAGTCATCCCCGTCGTCGTTGCCATCCATCTCCTCCGCTTCACTTCACTCTCTCTTCCACTTCAAAATGGCATGGTAGTTTGGTGTTATTGAGTTTGAACTGATTGCCCTCACTTCTGTTTTTCATGTCATAGATTTATAATTAACAAAAAAGAAGAAGGATTGATTGTTAGCTTGTTTTTGTTGAATCCGTAGATACTGGAGGTGGCAATGCTTTGAATGTTCAGAGAACTGTGAAGAACTTGATTGCAGCTGGTGCTGCCGGTTTCTTTTTGGCGGCACGCGTGGTAGAACCAAATTTACATATGAAGTAACAAACTACCAAAGTCATATAGATGTAGAAGAAATAATGTCAAAACCATTAAAAATAAATATTAAAGAGAAAATAATTGTAGAGAGAAAGTCATAAGAGACCAAAACAAAAAGACAACAAGCTAAAAAAAGTTTAAAAAGAAAAAAAAAATTGATCACTTAAATATATTATTTCATACCAAAACTCTAAATAATAATATTTTTTAAAAATTTATTATGCGTGTTATTGTCTAAAATTTTAATAATATATATTTTTGAAATAATATGTCCTATTAGTATTAATTTATGAAAAAAATATTATTGTTATTTCAGAAATTTTCGTTTCTGTTATTAAATAAAATTTTATTATGTTAATTCACGATATTCGAAAAAAACTCGCGCATATTCGAAAAAAACTACGCGATGATGCGCGTGTCAAATTTACTAGTAGTTGAAATGGTCCGATTAATTAGGAGATAACAAAATAGACAAAAATAAAAGACAAATTGCTAATATTGGGTTGTCCTGTCATAGAGTTTGACCACATATAGCGATTATAACGATATATAAAGCCAAAGAAATTGTAAAATTTGATAACAACACCATTGACTTAAGTCGATATTTACAAAAAGAAATTTCTAGCTTTTATCTATCGATATATTTGCTCCATCATGTCTATCACTACCATGAATTTTTTTTGCAGAGTTTCCTTATAACAAAAATCAGTAATTATGCTGATTATAAAGTTGATGATTACATCTATGCTATTAGCAACAATATCAATAGCATCAGAAGAATTTCCTATAGCCAAGCATGGCTGCTCAGATACTTGCGGGAATGTTAGCATTCCCTACCCATTTGGAATGACAGAAGAATGCTACTACAGCGACGGATTCTTCATATTTTGCAACGACACTTACGACCCTCCAAAACCTTTTCTGGGTACTGGCAACATCGACTTCACAGATATATATCTTGATGGGAAGTTGCGTATCTTGGAGTACTTGGCTTCCGACTGCTATAACGCCTCGGGATTTACCCACGGCAACACTATCTCGCTTAAGATGAAACATTTTACCATCTCCGACACTGACAATGTGTTCGTCACTATAGGTTGCGACACCACTGCGACGCTAAAAGGTTACCAGTCAGAGCATGGATACACTGTTGAGTGGTGCACTTCAATATGTGACGACATCAATTATGTGCCAAACGACACTTGTTCTGGCATTGGTTGTTGCCAAACCTCCCTGGCGAAAGGAGTCACGGACCTTCGTTTGGATGTTGATAGCTTCAATGAACATGAAGGAACACTAGACTTCAATCTGTGCAGCTTTGCCTTCGTTATTGATAAGGCACAATTCAATTTCTCTAGAGCTCTTCTCAAGGATTTGGAATTTCAGGACTCTGTTCCAACCATAGTAGAATGGTCTATCGGGGAAGACGATTGCGAAACGGTTGAAACGAATAGCGCTCGTCAAGGAAATAGCACATGTTATGACCCTGGAAACAGGCCTGGGTACCGCTGCAAGTGCTTAGATGGTTATAGAGGAAATCCTTATCTACCTCCTTGTTGCCAAGGTATAAATTATATATATCAATTTTTTATGTGCTTTTTTAGTAGATATAGCTGATAAAGTTTATATTGAGTAGTAAATGAGTAAATAGAATAATCTGTTTTGTTTTAAGTATGTAATACTTTTTTAACTAATCAAATGATTACCTTACTGTTCAGACATTGATGAATGTAAAAACACAACTCTGAATGACTGTGAAAGACTTTGTGTCAACACTCCGGGAAGTTATGAATGTCTCTGCCCTAAGGGATACCGTGGGGATGGAAGAAAAGATGGACAGGGTTGTATTGCTATTCCTCATCGATCTCTAGTGATTCCTCTTACCCTTGGTAAGTTCTTTTTGACAACTAAGGCGACAAGTTGTTTGTTAGGAAATTTGGTCCTCCAGTTTCATACTCTCAATTGACGGCCAAAAAGTAATAATGGTATAGCCATGAGGGGTGTTCTAGTTGATAAACATGTAAAAACTTATACGTTAGTTTCTGAGTTCAACGTGTTCAGCTTTGTTTTAGAATATTGGGGCTGTAATGAAGAGCGGGCAGAGGTGAGGCAGGGTACGATTCTGAGTATTCTAACTTCAGACCAACGATTTTACGATTTTGATTCCAAACGGTTTCAACTTGGTTTTTTACAGTCCAATTGCAGACAGTTTTTTACCTTAAATATATCTCAGAATTGTTCCGAATGGTTATCAATAGGTGGAATTTTTGTACTCAGCTAATATATAAGAGACTTGTAATTCTGCTCAATGTTCTTAAATTTTGTTATACTAAAATTATAACAACATAAAAACGATAGCTGAAATAATATTGAATCTTAAATTCTGATTACAGGAATTTGCATAGGCCTGACAACTTTGCTAATGGCTATTACCTGGTTGATATGGGGAATCAAAAAGTGGAAGATGAGAAACTGAAAGAGAGGTTGTTCCGTGAGAATGGAGGATTAATGTTGTTGGTGATTTCAAGACTGCAAGGACCCAATGCGGAAACTACAAAAATCTTTACGGCCAAAGAACTTGAGACTGCCACAAACAAATATGATGAAAGCAGAATTCTTGGTCAAGGAGGATACGGTACAGTCTATAAAGGATATTTAGCTGAAGGAAAAGTTGTTGCAATTAAGAAGTCCAAAATTATTGATCAGACCCAAATTAGTCAATTTATCAATGAGGTGGTTGTACTTTCACGTATCAACCACAAGAATGTGGTGAAACTTTTGGGCTGTTGCTTAGAGACTGAAGTTTCATTATTGGTTTACGAATTCATCTCAACGGCACCCTCTTTGAACACATTCATAGTAGCAACAAGGCACGCTCTTTAACGTGGGAAGTCCGTTTGAGGATTGCAGCGGAAACTGCAGGAGTGCTATCATATTTGCACTCTGCCGCGTCTGTGCCAATAATTCACCGGGATATGAAATCCAACAACTTACTTTTAGATGAAAAATATGTCGCAAAAGTTTCTGATTTTGGTACTTCAAGGTTAGTTCCAAAAGACCAAGACGAGCTGGCAACAATAGTGCAAGGGACTTTAGGCTACTTAGACCCTGAATACTTGCAGACAAGCCAATTGACAGATAAGAGTGATGTTTACAGTTTCGGAGTTGTTCTCGTGGAGCTGCTGACCAGACAGAAAGCTCTTTCCTCAGAAAGGGATGAAAAGGATAGAAATTTGGCGATGTATTTTTTTGTGCGATAAAAGAGGATCAGTTGTTGCAAATTATTGAAGATGAGATTTTGAATGAAGGAAACATTGAGCAACTTAGACAAGTTGCCGATCTTGCAAAGAGATGCTTGAGAATAAAGGAGAGGAAAGGCCAGCAATGAAGGAAGTGGCAATGGAACTAGAGGGATTGCGGAAAATGGAGAATCATCCTTGGCTCAATCAGAACTCCAATGGTAATGATGGAGAGACCGAATCTTTGATTCACGAATCAATTGTTTATGACGAAGCTGTTGGTGCAAGTTCTGTATATGGCATCATGATGAACCACATAATGTTGTCGGTTCACGATGGGAGATGAATACTATGGCTCAAAATGACTAGAATCATAGTTGAATTTGTATTCCAATAATCCTGCTAGTATGACACCATTTTATAAATTTACTTTTTTGTATGTCTTTTTTTTTAAAAAAAAAATTGAATTTGCCGATCTTTCTAGGTAATAAATAATAGCATGCATTGTTAGAGATGTCAGTTTATATTTGTATTAGAACTGTCTCGTATCATCTGCATAATTACACAGTCAGACACCCAGAACCAGCGACAAAATCAACGGTGTCCGACGCTTCCTAGTTCCATGTTCGTTTAATAGATAATATATATATGTGGTATATTTATATTATATTTATTATATATTTATAGTATATATATATATATATATATATATATTTTCAATGAATAGAGGCTACCGGTAGTGTTTGTACTCTGCTGGGCGTGACCATGCAGACGAACACTCTTTGCCGTGGAATGTTGGCTTTGCTCGGTAGTAGCCAAGGGAGGCCTCACCACGATACCCACTAAGAACTAGCGTTGGGCTAATTAGCTTTGAAAATATCTGGAGACTTACTGCGAAAACCGAGGAAACGTTTGGTCTCGAGCTTGAATCTCGCGTGCATGGGACAAAACTCCTCTGCTGAACCACCCCTGGGAGGTATATTTATAGTATATTGTATGTGTGTCTAGTATTATATTAGATATTTGTATATTATATATATTATTTTCTTGCTCCTAAATTTAATTAATTTCTAAAGACAAATGGTCAATGTCACAATTAAAATCAATTCAATAACTTTATTTCTTCCCAAGAAATAAATTCAGTAACTTAACAACATGGCTAAGCTGTGTGTTGTTAAAAAAAACATGACTCAGCTTGACAATTGAAATTGCAAACACTGGTCCATGTCACAACGGTTTTTCTTAAACTCGAGATTAGGGATGACAATAGGTAGGGTATGAGTAGGGTATACTAATATCCTTAGTCGTACTCGTAGTTTATATTATGTACTCATACTATATTCATACCGTGAGGGTGACAAAAAATATTACTCGTATCTTACCCACAAGGTATCTCTATTTACTCATAGGTACCCATTTATCAGTAGTTTAAATTTAATTAATTAACTAAATAAATAATATACCATCAATTTAAAACAATAGATAAGAAAAATACCCGAGATAATATGAAAAACTATATCAGTTGGATCAATGGTGATCAACATTAAGAACCTTTTGTATTTTAAAGATGTGCAAAACATTTTACTTGAAGTGGAACACGTTGGAGAGCTCAGAGTTGCGAAACAAGCCACTGCAAGTGCTTCACGTACGTTATAAATGTGTCATGTATGTGAGATAGCGTCTGAAGACAAGCAGAAGCCACTGGAACCTTCTAAAGCACGTTTAATGTACGTAAGGATAAGTTCACGTACGTGTGTTATAATTAACGTACGTAAGATATAAGTTCAAGTACGCAAAGCTTGCTCAAAGATGATCAATGTAAGTTAGATTAAGAACAAACGTACGTGAGCTTCAAAGATTCTCAGGTAACGTACATGAGAATAATTTGACGTACGTGAGAGTGACACAAATACTACAACGGGCAAAAACATACTACAACGGCTAGTTTATCTCTACCAACAGTCATATCACTTGGAGAGGCTATAAATACATCAAGAAATGACAGAAAAACGTGGATGATCATATGGATTCAAGTCCCAATCATTTTCATCATTCCCCTCATTCCAAAATACCAAATCAAGGTAGAGATCAAGATTCAAGCTTCAATCTCAAATACTCAACTCTAGCATAGAGCTTTCATTTGTTGTAAATATTTTTCTAAACACTTTGAGAGTGAGAGAGGTTCGTTGTGAACCTATGGAAAACAACATTGTAATGGCCTTAGAGGTTTGAGCCGTAATCAACCTTGGGTAGGTTTTAGAGGTGTGAGCAGTAATCGACCTTGTAGGCTTTAGAGAGGTAAGCTGTAATCAACCTTGTAGGTTTTAGAGGGGTGAGCCGTAATCAACCTTGTAGGCTTTAGAGGGGTGAACCGTAATCAACCTTGTTGGCTTTAGAGGTGTAAGCCGCAATCAACCTTGTTGGCTTTAGAGGTATAAGCCGCAATCAACCTTAGTGTAAGGCTTTAGAGGTGTGAGCCACAATCAACCTTGGTATAAGGTTTTGTTGGATTGAGCCGAAATCAATCTCCGTTATAGGTTAAAGCCTAAGTGAGACTTAGGTAGTTGACGTAGGCATGGTTTGTCGAACCATTATAATTATTGGTGTTGTTTTCTCTCTTCACTCTAACTCGCTTCCGCTCTACAAACTCAACCAAGGCATCCCCTGGAAAATTCTCCAACAAGTGGTATCAGAGCGGGTCTCCGTTCAAGAAGGCTTAACAACCTTGGAGCAAAGGTCCTACATCATTGGAGATGCCAACTTTGGTACTATTTTCCCAAATTTCTCAACTCTTATCATTTATTTTAAATTGATATTGTTTTGTTTTAAATAAGGGGAGAAAATAAGTTTTAAAAATTATGCATCAATCATTTTTAATGGGGGAAGAAATGATGTTTTCAAAATATTTTAAATGATGCACAATTTCGTTTTTAAAGGGGGAGTCAAAACCAAATAGACTTATTTTTATGCATGAATTGTTTTTGCTAGGGGGAGTGAAAATTTCAACATGATCACACATTGTTTATGATCCTAACATCTTGACAAGGATGAAATCCTTGATCAAATTCATTGCCTTTGATGTACTGCTTTAAATTCTTTAAAGTTTTGTCATCATAAAAAAGGAGGAGATTGTTGGATCAAGGGTAATCAACATTAAGTTCCTTTTGTGTTTTGAAGATGTGCAAAACGTTTGACTTGAAGTGAAATACGTTGGAGAGCTCGGAGTTACGAAATAAGCCACTACAAGTGCTTCACATACGTTATAAATGTGTCACGTACGTGAGATAGGTTCTGAAGACAAGCAAAAACCAATGGAACCCTCTGAAGCATGTTTCACATACGTGAGGATAAGTTCATGTACGCGTGTTATAATTAACGTACATAAGATATAAGTTCACGTACGCAAAACTTGCTTAAAGATGATCAACGTACGTTAGAGTAAGAACAAACGTACGTGAGCTTCAAATATTCTCAGGTAACGTACATGAGAATAATTTGACGTACGTGAGAGTAACACAAATACCTACAACGGGTAGAAACGTACTCCAACGGCTAGTTTATCTCCACCAACGGTCATATCACTTGGAGAGGCTATAAATACATTAAGGAAGGGTAGAAAAACGTGGATGATCATATGGATTCAAGTCTCAATCATTTTCATCATTCCCCTCACTCCAAAATACCAAATCAAGGTAGAGATCAAGATTCAAGCTTCAATCTCAAATACTCAACTCTAGCATAGAACTTTTATTTGTTGTAAATATTTTTCTAAACACTTTGAGAGTGAGAGAAGTTTGTTGTGAACCTATGGAAAACAACATTGTAATGAACTTAGAGGTTTGATCCGTATTCAACCTTGGGTAGGTTTTAGAGGTGTTAGTCGTAATCAACCTTGTAGGCTTTAGAGGGGTGAGCCGTAATCAACCTTGTTAGCTTTATATATGTGAGCCGCAATCAACCTTGTTGGCTTTAGAGGTGTGAGCAGCAATCAACCTTGGTGTAAGGCTTTAGAGGTGTGAGCCGCAATCAACCTTGGTGTAAGGTTTTGTTGGATTGAGCCAGAATCAATCTCCGTTATAGTGAAAAACCTAAGTGAGACTTAGGTAGTGGACGTAGACATGGTTGGCCGAACCACTATAATTCTTGGTGTTGTTTTCTCTCATCGCTCCAACTCGCTTCCGCTCTACAAACTTAACCAAGGCATCCCTGAAAAAATTCTCCAACAATATTCATACAATATACTATAAAAGTTATAATTTATAACTAAATACAGTTAATGAAATAGTAATGTGATAAGTTATCACTTGAAATTTTTAAATTGCATTTTCACGAACTTGTCTGAAACTTGTTTAGGTTTTGTCTAAATTCTGTTTATATTTCAGACTTTTTTAAAACTTGTTTATAACTTGTTTATATAATGTTTATAGATTGTTTATATGTTATCTAAATATTGTATATGTGTTGCTTATATGTTGTATATATTTTTTTTATATGTATTATATATATTTATATGTTGTATATATGGTACGTACAAGTTACAAACATAGTATAAACAAGTTATAGAATTAATATTTGTATGTTATACATCTCTGTAAGAGATATAAAAGTTATAAACATAGAATAAACAAGTCATAAATATAGTATCTAGAAGTTACAAACATAATATAAACAAGCTGTAATACTAATACTTGTATGTTCTGCATCTTTGTAAAAGATATACAAGTTAGAAACATAACATAAACAAATCATAAACATAACATAAACATAGTATATACAAGTTACAAACATAGTATAAACAAGTTATAAAA
>CAODLS010388240.1:0-14314 GCA_948243855.1 Flueggea neowawraea
TAGAAAACAACATTGTGAGGCCTTGGAGGTGTTGAGCTGGAATCAACCTCGTGTATTGGCCTTGTTGGATTGAGCCGCAATCAATCATCGATAGTGAAAAGCCTAAGTGAGACTTAGGTAGTGGATGTAGGCAAGGTTGGTCGAACCACTATAAATCATTGTGTCGATTTCGCTCTTACTTTTCTAGTCGCTTCCATTTATACAAACATACTGAAATTTTCCAACAAGTATTATGAATTATATATTTTTGATGAGAAATAGTTGCAAAAATATAGTGAATTATATATTAATTGCATTTTGTTATGAACTTGTTAATAGTGTGTGTGTGTGTGTGTGTGTGTGTGTGTATATAATGTTTTGAATTTTATTTATGTTTGTCGAAATTCATATAGATTATTTGTGTTATTTTTTGAATTATAATAAAATACAAATCAGACCAAAAAAATAATGATTTAATGGGGTAGGGAGGGACGGGTGGATATTTATACTTGTCGAAATTTATATAGATTATTTATATTATTTTTTGAATTAGAATAGAATACAAATCAGACCAAAAAAATAATGATTTAACAAGATAGGGCAGGACGGGGTGGGTTGGGGATGGATATGTTAGTTTTTCAACAAGGCAGGGATGGAAGATGATTTTCATACATCAGCAGGTTACGACGAGGGATCAGAAAAAAAAATATAAGTCACGGGCCAGAGATGGGGACACCATAATCTGTCTTCGATTCCTCCATTGCCATTCCTAAATACAGCTCTTCGACCCAAAGCTTGCCTAGGTTGGTGCCACCACGAAAGGCAAATTGTTTTTAAGTATACGAATAATAGCCTCGATAATAATTTTGAAAGATGCATTGCACAGATTTGTAGGACAGAGCTGCGTAACTTCTTACGGTTATCGACCTTTAGATAAGAATGATCAAAATTTTATTATTGCTTTCTAAATTAACCCAATCATTTAGAATACTAGTGATGAAATTGCAGGCTGAATCTTTCACAATAGTCCAATTCCTTGGGTAAAAAATGGCACGCAAGCTATGCGGCCCTGGGGCGTTGTACAGTTCTATAGTCTTGACTGCTTCCTCAGTATCAATAGTAGTAAAAGATTTAGACTTCGTTCAGTATGTTTATGAAAATTCTCGAGAAGTTAATTGTTAGAGAAGTATATTACTTAGGAAGTTAATTACTTAGAAAGTCTTATTTTTATGTGTTTAGTATGAAAATATATTTTTTGGAAAGTTTGATTATAATATGATTTTTTTTATTAATTAAAAACCATAATATCCTTGAAAAAAATACAATAATATTGTAATGGTCTAATACATGTGAACCCCTTTGAACTTGTATTGAATGTGCAATTTACCTTCTGAACTTTGCACAAAGTTACAAAACCCCTTCAACTTGCAAAAATGACTCATATTATCCGTCAAACTTTAAAAACGTAGCTATTTAACACTAACTGTGATGACATCATTGAGGTGGTGAGATGTGTCAATTGACGTGTTGCGAGACATGTACAACATTAAATGTAGCTGTCGTGACACCAATTGTTCTGCCATGTCATGCATGCCTTATTATCTAAAATGTCACATCACATATTTAATCTATTATCAACTTTTTTGTCATGTCTGCAGAAAAATACAAAATTTGCAGAAAAATACAATTTAGATAACGTGGCATGTATAACATGGTAGAATGGTTAGTGCAACGTAAGTTACGTTTAATGTTGTAGATGCCTCACAAAGCGTCAGCTTACGCGCCCTACCACCTCAACGTCACATCATCGCGGTCGGTGTTAAATGGTCACATTTTCAAAGTTTGCAGGGATAACATGAGTCATTTTTGCAAGTCGAATGGGTTTTGTAAGCATGTGCAAAGTTCAAGAGGAAAATTGCACATTCAATACAAGTGCAGGGGATTCACATATATTAGTCCTATTATAATTAATTTAAAAAATTAATGTAATTTTAGAAGATTTTGGTAAATTGTTATCATTAGAGCGATGATGAATAACAAGAAAGTTTGTATTTAAATTTTTACCAAGCCTAATTTATTATTTAAATAAAAACTATGTCATAGAGTATTATTACTGAATCAATAATTTTAAAGGCCATTTTCAGGGAAGAGGCCGTGATCAACCCGAATCAAAAAGAGAAGCTTTTCAAATTCGTGCGAAAAATAAGAAGGTAAAGAAGAAAGGATGAGAAGAAACAAAAGAGGGAGGTGGAAAGGTCATTTTATGTTTCAAGAAGAAAAATCTTCAGCCCTGCAATGATTTCTCTTCGCGTGCAAATAAAAAAATTATTTCCGAGAAACTCAGAAAGTTGAGAAGATAATAGAAATCAAACAGCTCTAGGTAATTATCTTTCCCAATTACTTATTCTCCCCTCTGAAGTTCCTCCATTCCAAACAAAACCTTAGCAAGTTGAATTAAACTCTAATCATCCAAGGAAGGAAAGTTGAATAGAAGAGGTTCTGGACCAGTAGAGCTCAAATCTTCTGTATAAAGTTATGTGAAGAAACAATAACAAATATCACATATATCAGTCACATTCCAAACCCACACTCCATTGTAGTCTTGGAAACCTTCAATTTTATTATGTTTTCTTCTAATGACAATTGAACCATGGTAAAAAAAGTCATATTCCGATCCCAACATAAACAGCCGCAACACGCGCAATTTGGAACCAATGGCAATGGACATTGATTTGTTCCAAACCAACACAGAGCTATTGTCGAATTTCTCTTCCAGTCAAATCAAACCTTCGGAAACTTTGTTGATTGAGATCTATGGATGCCTTCAAGTCTAGCCCAAAGCTCTTCCAAACACATTTTTACTCAAATCAATCGAAGAAATTAAATTTTTAGTCCCTCCACAAAACTACCACTTTTTTTTTGTTTCTTACAAAGCTTGAAAATTACTCTGGCAAAAGAATAAATAAATTGAAAATTACTTCTTGAACCAGAAGCCTACAATAATCAAAACCTACAATTTAAATTTAAAAATCCTGGAGGCAGGTACTTGGAACAGCAACAGTTTAAAAAAGTGATGGATCCATAAAAGTGGAAATCATCAACACCACAAAACTAACAACATCAGCATCACCAATCACATGCCCTTCATGTATAAAAATCCCAAATCACATGGCAACTGTCTTCTTCCAAGCTCCAAACCCACTCCACCGCAACCTCTATTACTAACACAACACACAACCATCAGCCATGATCAGAACCAACGCTCCGATCCCAACCCATCCATGTTCGCCTCCACCAACCAGATCATGCTAGCAACTGGTGCGTGGGTGCGCACGCGCCGCAGCCGATGCCTCATCCTTCTCTTCTGTTCTCCTCTTCTCTTACCCTTCATCTGCGCTACTTTTCCTCTTCTATGCGCCGTCAGGCTCTTCATGAGAATCTGCAGCCGTGGACGGCCGAAAGAGGGTTTTGTTGACGGGGAAGAGAGGTTGCGGCGGTGCGAAGAAGGGGTCTGTGATTGTGGAGGATTAGGGGCTGAAGAAGATGCAGAAATTGGGTTATTACAAAGATACTTGGAAGATCAGTTGCGTCTTGTTGGATCTGTGTATGAATGTGGTGATGAGTTTGATGATGACCATGATGATGATGATGATCCAGATAGTCGGAATCTTGAATATAGGACTCCACTTTTGGGTTAATTAGTAGAAGTTTTGTTAGGGTTTTCCTTTTTCTTTTGGATTTTTGTGGATAAATTATAGACAGATTGTTGTTTATGATTTTGTTACAGAGTTGGAGGTTTCGAGTTTAGAAACTTTGGATGCATTACTTTTTGTTGTATCCCTTTGATTAACTGCAAATTGTTGTAACATTCTCAACTGTACTCGGAATCAACACATGAATAAATAATAATTTGTACGAATTAATAGATCTCGAGTTTAATTACTGTGGTGGCCTATGTTGTGCCATCATAATTCAGTCAGTGGTTAGAGGGAGACCTTGTTTATAAGTAACTCTTTGACTTCGGCTCTTAGAGTCTTAGGCGATGTAAGAAGATGGTACGCATTCAAGCTTGTTCTAACCTGCAAACATATTTCTCTTATTTGAAAATCCCAGTTTTTAGTCCTTTTTAAGTTATTTTCAGTTTCACAAATCGATTCGGTCCTTCTCGTTGTAATTACAAATATACTTGTTAATTCAAAATTTTGGACAATTGTGCAACAGTTAGGGTGGACGAACGTCTGGTCTCCTCAACAGTCAGTCAGACATTAACAACGAAACAAGAGAACCAAATAAACTGAACCAATCTTAACTTTGATTTTGGAGCAAATTGAATGGTCGATTCGTTCTGTTAGCCAAAGATTTGTTCGTTTTTTATGCAGGAAAATAAAAAATCATTTAAATCTTTAAAATTATAACATCATCATCAAAATACCAAAATATTTCTTTCTTCTAGAAAATAAAGTTAAACACCGTAAGCTTTAATTATCGGACGAAATTTATGGCGGTCCTTGAGATTTGATGTATTTTCCATTTCGGTTCATAAGTTTAGAAATTAGCTATTTCGGTTCTTCGTTCCTAACTTCGTTAGTCAAATATAACAGAAATCTGACGTGACACATGAGTATTTTTATGTTATTAAATTCTTAAAATTAGTAAGTCAACGTGTTACGTCAGATTTCTGTTATATTTGACTAACAGAATTAAGAGCAAAAAACTAGAGTAACTAATTTTTAAACTTATGAACCAAAATAGAGAATACATCAAACCTCATAAACTGTCATAAATTTTGTCTAAAAAATAAATCTCCATAATTCACAAACTGTTGCACTCTTTGCCAACTAATTCATGCAGGCCCAATCAGGATAAAAAGTAAGCCTACCCAGTAAAAGACCCAGAACAAAAACTCAATCAGATGTAGAATCCTAATACATCGTGTACTTTTAAATAAGAGATCAAGAAAATTCATTTTACAAAATATGCAACATCAGAAGGATAAGTCTTTCTTATGCTAATGGTTACACAAACCAAAAAAGGCTTTAAAAGGATAAGTCAATCTTATGCTACCAATGAAAAGAGGCTTAGGGTAATTTAGAAACAGGAAAAAGGCTGCAACTTGACGTTTGGTGTTACCCAGGCATAACATCATCTGTAAACCAGATTAGTATCTGCTTTAAATGTTTGCAAACCAGATACTCGTTACCCAGGATTAATGAGTATCTGTTTTAAATGCCCTGTAAACCAAATTAGTCCCCCCCATACCGAAGCCAAGTTAAACATAAAGATGTAAGAACACACATAAGATCTTAATAGCATGACATTTCATTGACACAATGGCTGAATCAAAGTACAAACAACTGTCATGCATGTTTGGCAAAGAGTCTAAGTCAACCAATCTACCATTATTAGCAGGGGTTGTAAAACCAACTGTTCATCACTTTTTGGATTAATAACATTGATAGTTACTAAATTTTTTGATTAGGTTCACAAAATCATTAAAGTGATTTTTTTTTTTGGTTGGTTACTCAACTTGGAGAAATTACGCACCCTATATCACTATGTACCTGCCCGTGCCATCCATCCAGTCTAGTCACCACGTGTGAGCACACATCATGCCACGTCTTCAGATGATGTCACGTGAACAAATGCCACGTGGCACCAAATTTCACTTAAAAGAAACAAAACAAACGTGCCATAGCAAAGGCCCACAATCTGACGTCGTTCAATGGTGATTGAACAGTACAATCGTGGGGTATTAAGCAACATGCCCACTTGCTCACCCAAAATCAATAAACAAAACATGTTACAAGTTTTTGGCAGTCTGAAACCAAGAACATGCTTCAAGGTCTCAACAAAATTCAAGCTCATCCAAAATCTGTACAAAAACAATTCAACCCAAGAACTAAACCATAAACCAGTAATATTTCCAATCCGAAAAATAATTCAACCCAAATATGATACTGAAAATCAAAGAAAAAATAAAATTCCAACTGGCCCACCACTACAGTCAACGCTGAAGAGATAGAGACAGCAAGAACGAGAGCGTCGACGCCGATCCAAACAAACAACGGAGACACAGTTGAGATAGAGACAGAGTTGAACGCCGACAAAGATAGAGCGTCGACAAAGAGAGAGTGTCGTCGATTCAAGACACCGTTGAGAGATAGAACGAGCGTTGAGATAGAACGGTCCAAAGCAATTGATGGTGGAAAAAATTGTAAGGAGCGATTTAGGGTTATTCGGTCTGCAATGGGAATAGGAAAGTGAGCTTAGATTGGGAGAGCTAGATGGAACGACATCGTATTTTGGGGCTTTGCTATGGACTGTTTGTTTTGTTTCTTTTGAGTGAAATCTGGTGCCACGTGGCATCAGCCGAAAACGTGGCATGATGTGTATGCACACGTTGTGACTAGACTGAACAGTTGGCACACACAGTTACATAGTGATTTTAGGTGTACAATTTCTCTAAATTGAGTAATCTGACTGAGAAAAAAATAACTCTAATAATTTTTATGCACTGAATTAAAACTTTTATGCACTGAATTAGAAAGTTTAATAATCATCTATGTTATTAACCCTCACTTTTTCATGAAAAAATTCCTTTTTATTCTTTTTATTTTTTTCTTTCATTTTGTTTTGTTTTTTTTTTTGTTTTTTGCTTAAAAGAGTGTAATTCTATGGCAGAGGACCAAAATCTATGAAGCAATCTAGATTTCTTTAACCTCAACAATGTGCTTGAACAATTTTATTTTTTGTACAAAAAATATTTATCTAATGTCAACAAATTACATCTATGAATGATGAAACAGAAAGAATGAGAGGGACAGAGACTCTGGCCCAGGTTTATATTGTTGAACATTCTCACAACTATAAGGTGTTTTATCTCAATCTCAAGCGTTTGAACCCCTCAAGTCTCAAGTGTTCAAAAGCTCGCACCTCTCAGCATTTACACAGGCCCTTGAGATAAGAAGCTCTATATAATTCTTGGAATCAAAACTGAAAACCCCTATTAAACGTAAGAACACAGCAGAAAACAGAAAGAGAGAGAGCACTTGTATAGAAACTTGCTAAAAATTTGGCTAGCTAGCTTTAGCATTGGATTTCATCAATAATTCTATCTTGCTATCTTGGTTGCATTGATACCAATTTATCCAGTAAAAAGAAGTATGCTTATGGCTGCAAATTCCATACTAGCAACAGAATTGTCAAAAGCTCACCCAACCAATCTCACTTCAATAACCAAATCAAACAAGCTGCGGGGATCCGAACTTACATAAACTATTAAAATAAAGGTAACAAATAACATCAAAACATGATTTTAAAGACACATTTACTCAAATTTAACAGAAAATATGAAATGCACAGAGTAATTGCACAAAAACAAAATTATAGGTATTAAAATGTGCATGCATAGCAAGTATCAATGTTCAAGTAAAAAGACATTATGGGACTGACATCCTACAATTAGTGATTCAAACGTTTTACAATTAATTTCAATGTAAATGCAGCAAGAAGAATGTGTCAACTCTTCCACGCATCCACTTAAAGTTCATTATACAGAGAACGTAATCAATGAAATCAGTGGGCTTGGCTGACACGCATACAATTAATTATTCCCGCCAGACAATCTCTCAAGCATTGCCAACGTCTAACATAACAAAATGATATAACAGCGATCTCTTCAAAGATTTGAAGAAAAAAGAGTTGAAATTCAGAAGCAAACCAGCGGTGCCCAGCTTGTTGATTAACAAAAGTTAAAAAGAAAAAACTAATGAATAAGCAGAAGACTGATGACCTAGTATACCTGTTGCCAAAATGATGCTTCAGGTCACCCAGCAAGGAGAAGCAACCACCGAACAAGACAAATTGTTCACTCCATCTATACTATCCAGCTAATATGGCGACCTCCGATGTGTTTGGCGACCACCAACTTTGGAGCAGTCTCACCCAGACGTCCAGAAGCAAAAATTCATAACCACAGTTCTGATACTGCGGCCAACGCACACTGGCCCTATCTCCATATCATACCCAGAAAATTGGGAGAAAGTGTCTTCATTCTGCAGTTCATGTGAAATTAATTCAATGATTATACAGGTAGAAAATCAAGGAAAAATTGCTGGGTTTTTCTTCAACTGCAATTTAACGAAAAGACATAAAAGGAAGAAAAAGAAAATTGAGGCATAGATGTATCCAATATATATATATGGCTTCGTTAGTGAGCTCAGAGAGAACAGGTTAAAACTTGGGAAAGGAAATCAAAGCAAGTGTGCTCAATGATTGAGATTATTGCAATAAGAAACACGAATACTGGAGAGGAAGCAACGTAGCGTAGATAGGACGGAATGTTGAATTGGGAGAAGAATTACAAGTGTGAGATGGATTATTATTGGTGTGAGGGGGTTTCTACAATTTGAAGGAAAGGAAGGGTCGACTATGTAAATAAGTGTTTTAAAGTAAATATGGGGCAACGAACAGGGAAGACGCAAAGAGGAGGCGCCGCCAATTGAGAAAGGGTGGAGTGATGGAGAGTGAAGGTTTAGTGAGGATTGAGGAGTTGCCGGGAAAAGGAAGAGGAGTGGTTTCTTCTAAGCCTCTCAAAGCTGGTGAAATTGTTGTCAGAGACTCTCCCACTCTCCTCTACTCTGCTTCTCCTCTCCCCAACTCCACTTCATCCCTACTGTGATTTCTGCTTCAGGAAGCAACCCCCTTCCTCTTCCTCTTGCTGCTCCCTCCACCGCTTCTGCAGCCACCACTGCCACTCCTCCTCCTCCCACTCCCCCTGGCTTTGCCACTCTCTTTCCCTTCTCTCCCACCCCTCCTCCCACATCCACCACCACTCCCACCAAATTCACGTCCAGGCTCGCTTCCTCCTCTCCGCTTACAATCTCGCCATTGTCTCTCCTTCGCAATTCCGCCTTCTCCTCGCTCTCCAATCTCTTCCCCACCATGACTCTGAAGCTGCTCTCTTCCTCCATTCGCTCCTCCCTCCTGCTCCTCTCGACGGACTCGCTTTCTCCGTTGACCTCACAGCCTCCCTTCTCTCCAAGGACAGGCTCAATGCTTTCGGTCTCATGGAGCCCTTCCATCAGAGTAAGGCCGGGAAGAGATCGGTTCGTGCATATGGGATTTATCCCAAGGCTTCCTTCTTCAACCACGACTGCCTTCCAAATGCTTGTCGATTTGACTATGTGGACTCGGCGGCTCCTAACAACACTGACATCATTATTCGCATGATTCACGACGTTCCTCAAGGCAGGGAGATTTGCTTGAGTTATTTCCCTGTTAATCTCAACTACTCCTCCCGTCAGAAGACATTGCTCAACGACTATGGCTTCAGTTGCGACTGCGACCGCTGCAAGATTGAGGCCAATTGGTCTGATCACGACGAAGATGAAGGTGACAATGCTGCAGAAAATGAAGAAGAAGAAGCGATGGAGGAGGAGGAGGAGGAGGAAGATGAGCCAGTGGATGATGAGAATATAGCCACCAACAGCAGCGAAAATGAGGAATTCCCACATGCATATTTTTTCATGAGATACATGTGTGATAGACCAAATTGCTGGGGAACGCTGGCTCCTTTGCCTACTTCGTCCGTTCTGTTGGAATGCAATGTCTGTGGCCACATCAAACACGATCAACTTTCCGGGTATGCTCTCATTTCCTTTTCATCGTTGTGAATTTAATCACGTGTAATTGACAATTTTATTCCAAAAATGAAAATCTAAATTATGATACGAAGTTGTAAACATGGATGATAGTGCAAAATAAGTAACAAAAGGAGTACGATTGGTAGTGGTGGTAGTAGTAGTAGTGCATGTGTAAATGGTGTTGATGTTTTGCTTAAATTGTTGTTGCAGGTTATGCTGAGACAAGATATAGTTTGTCGGGGGAACCCTGTGAATCTGTTGTTCCATGCCAATGCTATGTGTGTTGTGTTTTTAGCTAATGGACCATTTAAATTGTAGTTAGGCAAAAATTTTCAGCATAGAGTCGTTGATCTTGTTTTAATCTTGTAGGTGTTCTGTCACAATCACTCGCTATTCTGGGAATTTATAGGATGATGGACGATGAGTACGCTTTCTCAATATTTATGCTTTGTGGTTGTTTTGAGTGGCTCTGTTTTGGTAGATTGGATAATTGGTTTGTAAAATTGGATTCTAAATTCCAGCTAGAAAAAGATTGCAAGTGACTCGATTGAATAATAAAACTTAAGAAAGAATATATTAAATATGATTGAATATTCAGTATGTATTTCCACCTAAATTTTGGAAAGGAATTCGAGTGGAAAGAAAGGTTTTATGGAAAAAAGGTGACAAAAAACTAAAAGACCTTATATAAATGAAATTTTTTAATGCTATAAATGAAGAGTTAGGCGAGAAGTGAAGAAGTTGGAAAAAGAGATGAGACTGTTTATTTGGAATCAATTCAATCAAAAGGAATAAAATCATATGTTTATTAGAAGATTTTTTCGGTCTTAATTAAAAAAATACTTAATACATTGAAGTCTTGCAAGGGAAGTTAGTAACTGAAAATGGTCGTAGTAGACAAATCTACACAGGGAAACGAGACTTCTTTTGAAAATTAAGTGTTATCAATGATTTTAACAAAAGATTGGAAGATTTTATTTAGTTGGTGGGAAAATTGTTTAAAATGAGAAATATATGGTGAGGAAGTTATCAAAACACTATAAAACAGAGATTTGAAGATCTTAATTAGTTGGTGGAAAACTTGTTTAAAATGAGGAATACATAGTGAGGAAATTATCAAAACACTATATGTCAATCATGTTTCACTTTCAGTTTACTGTGTTCTCATTAGTCTTTTAATTTCAACTTTTTTTCATTTGATTTCCGAAGTCTAGTTGCGCATTTCGCCATAATATGGAGAGTTTCCACAAATTACCTAGTATGCCTTTCCTTAATTTGTTGTTACCCAAATTTCACTCAAATTTTGGTTGAATTAGTTCCTAACTTTTATTAATAAAATATTACATTGAGAAGTTTAAGTAATGAATGTGAGTAATAGTATTATTACACTAGAGTTCAAATTTTGAATTAAAGTAGTTAAATAAACTATAATATTTTGTACAAAACTATTAGTGTTCATCATGCTCTAATGGGATTTTTTTAATATTGTTTGTTTTGGCTTGTTTTGTTTATCCTCAATATTCTTTTTTTCTACAGTGTCACTGCAGTTTTTTTTTCATTCTATTATTTTCATGTTCACATTTAAATTTGATTCTACTTCTGTTATTTTTTACATTATTTCTTTTTTCTTCTTTGTTTTACTTTCATTTGTTCTCTTCTCCAACAAATTGAATTTCCTAGAAATTAAGTTAGTAAGTTTTTTTATGATTTTTTTTAAATAAGAATTGTGTACTTAGGTCAATATTTGTCTTCTCTAGAATTTATTTTTGTTTTTATCTTTTTCTATTTTCTTGTGATTTTCTAAACACTAAAATTAAAATTTCAAAAAACATAAATCTATTTTTTATTATATTAATAAATTATTTTTGTTAAGTAATCCATATAGTTATTGACAGGGCACCTGTTAAGATATATTGGTTAAGAGAGTTAAATAGTTCAGAGGTTTAGGATATTTAATAAGTCTTTTTCTTTCATATAAATAATTTTTTTGGCTATATCCATGATTAAGGCCCTGACCTCCTATTGAAAAGCCTCTAAGACCCTTAAACTTGGTTTTTCCTTTCTTAAACTTCTTAATCATGTCAAATAAACCTCTAAGATTCTAAATCCTGTCAAATAAACCCAAAATACATGTTCGTTTACCTTTTTAAAACCCTAACTTCCTAATTGATACGTATATATATGAACATCTTGCTCCTTGTATCTTATCAAATTCCAATGCTAAGTGTTGTTGCCTAAGAACAAATAAAAATAAGGTCGGTTGATCCTCTAATAACTCTCTGATGCTCAAATCAGTGTTTATTCTGATAGAACTTTAGGTGTAGTATTTACGTGTAAAAAAATATACTTTCAAGTGTGATGAAGACTCTTATTTATACAAGAAATGTAATGCTACAAACGTAAATTCTGCGAGTATTTTTAAAATATGCCTTCTTTTATGGGCTTTTGAATTTGGTTATTGAATTTGGTTAAATGAGTTCGAGTCCATGTTACACCACTAAGTATTTTTACTTTTAATACACCATTATTTAGTTGCTCTAAAGCTCACATTAACTAACAATTGCATTAGAAAACTATATGAATTGAAAAATTCTAGACTTTTTGAAAAAAAAAATGTTTTCAGGACTTCGGATAGATTACTTGCTAAGTTATGTTTACATAAAAATAATTCAAGAAGTGGGTCTTATTATTAAGGTGGGATTTGAAAGGCTTCATCATATATAATTTATTAGCCATTTCTTCAATTACAATTTAGATTTTTCATGAATGGTATTTTACTTTTCTTATTTAGTTTTCATATTTTGCAAATGAGTCTTACAATTACTATAGGATTTGAAAAGCTTAATTACTATTTATTGTTTTCTTGTTTAGCAATTCGTTATTTAATTGTTTTAATCTAATTCATTGAATGTCAATAAAAATATCCAAATAAGGAAAATAAAAACAAATTGTACTAGCTCTTTTTTTTTTAAAAAAAAAAAAGAAAGGCCATTTTAATGTGGAGTGATTATAGTTCAACATCTAGGATGAAATAATTGGAATACAATGAGCTCCAAGTAAAGATGAGGCCTATGTAATTGAATAGTTGTTTCAAATGTAATTAACGTTAAACTCCAATATTTTAGCTTAATTAGGATTTCAAAATGAAAATATTTCTGATTAATTTGGAATGAAAAGTTATTTTTTAATAAAAATTATTGAACCGTAACTAAATTTTTAATGGTCTTATTAGAGCTAGAATTGAAGAAGTTCTATTCAATTTGAAGTTGGAAATCATTTTTATTAATTTTTCAAAACAAATAATCCAGTTGTAATTAAATTAGATTCCATGGCACAGCAGACGTGAGAGGCAGTGGTTGAATCAGAATTTGCAATTAAATTTTATTTAAGGCTGTTGACGTGATAGTATAATATAATTACAATTGAAGACCTAAATTAGGATTTCAAGAGAGGGAAAACTTCACCGACCACAAAAAAAGGGGCAATCTTTTTTGTTGTTCCCATGTCTCTACATATAACTTGTAGTGGCTGAATTGGTGCACGTGCCATTCCACATGGCATTAAAATAATTGTTTTTGGTGATCCCAATTACGAGGCGTCTCAAGATTGGGTTCCTAATTAGAGTTTCACGTGAAGTGAGTCCCTCTTTTTTTAGGTATATTGGGAATATGCTTATTATTTTTTGTGCTTTCAAATCAAATGAGTCATGTGGTGAGATCTTTTCTCCTTGTTTTCCAGTAATTATTAAAAATTGATCGCAATCCAACTTTTTTTTTTGTTTCATATAAACTATTACCTTTTTTTTAGTAATTTATTAACCCTATTAACCCTTATTTTTTATTGCCATTAAAACAAGTCATGGCAACTTTCTACCAAACTGAGTCTGCAAAGTATTTTAATCCAATTTAGTTTGCGCTTACTCCTTTTAGTTATATATGAAGATATGTCAATTCTAGTTAGTATGTTTGATTTATAATATTTTGATATAACATGTTATATATTTAATATATTAAAATTAAAAAAAGTCAATCTCTTTACATATTTACTATATAATTTATCAATTTATAATATGTTTTTATTTATCAGTATTAAATACTTCATAGTTGGTTGATATATTTTTTTCCTTCGCAAGATGGGAATGACTTGAGTTGAATAGTCAAGTTCATATCTCGAGTTGTATAGATTATTATTATTATTATTATTATTGGCAGGGGATAAGAATAAGCTGAAGACGCATTAGGAAGAAAAACTTGTACATGGGTGAAGTTGAAACTTGTTTTTTTGTCACGACCATGACCAAAACCACATATACATGAGCATGCATTGCATACAATATAGATTGATCTGAAGTTGTATACGTTGTCCATATGGTTAGAAAATAATTTACAATAATTTTGAGAGTAATAAAAGATTTATCGGCAGGACAATCAGGGTTCAAAAGTTAGACTATTACAAAAGAAGGGTTAATAGGTGGTTTCTTAAATACACTAGGACAGGTGTATAAATAATTTAAATTTGACTCCTGTAGTTTTTGGCCTGTTTAGGTGTCAAAAAACATAAGAAATTGAGCTGATAAGAAGAAGAAATGTGGAACCCCCTGATTGGACCTCCTAAGCATGTCGCCACCTCGTGTTTAGGATGAACTTGATAAAATCTGATATTAAGCAAGCAGGACTCATTTGTTTCATCCT
>CAODLS010388364.1:0-10968 GCA_948243855.1 Flueggea neowawraea
CTTTTGTTCGGGCCCCGTTTGTATAATTTGTTAGATGCTCCACACCGTGTTCCTGTGGGATTTGTTTTGTTTTTATTATTGTTTCAGACATTTCAAATATTTTAATTTGAAATTATTTCCGCAATTTATATTATATATGTTTTAGTTTTAATTCATAAAGATTAAATCTTTATTTGTTTTTCATATTTCTTTAAATATGATTATTGGGTAAATGTTATGTTCTCTGAGGCTTGTGCGGGATGAGCTGTGCTCCCATAGACGGTTCACCTCGTACGCCGGTCATGGTCCTGGAAATGGATCGTGACAGAACTAAACCAAAAGAAAGCTTAATAACATTAAATAGTACATTTTAAAGGAATCGTTTCAAATTTTCTTTGTGCTTATGGCTCAATCTTTCGTACTATTTAATGTTATTTAGTCCAAAGAAAAAAAAGTATTTTGGAACAGTGTGAAAAGAGAAATAGTTTTGAAATTTCATTTGGTACCGGTTCCTCCTTGAGGCGATGTCCGGAAGTAACCAAATTGCATTTTTCATGTATTTTCGAACTGGCTTGAATGACAAAGGATGGTGAACTGGAAGTATGTGATCTCTTCCATGCAGGTTGGTTTGTTACCCACTTTAGGGCTTCCTGCAACAACATTATCAATAACAATTATAATACAATTAACTTAATTAATTTAGATTAATAAAAAATATGTCACATTAGCATTTCTTTACAAATAAACATTTATTAAAATTGAAGTTGAGTGTTCACTTTAAGAATTAATAAAAGTTGAATTATTATACTATAAAATAGAAAACTTTTGTTTATTTTTAGTGCATGTTCCAATATATATATTAAATAAATTAATAAATAACATGTGAATTAACGTTTGAGACCCTGTAAAATTGGCATTTGTGGGATTTACTCAGTGGGTTTGGGTTTGTTGAATTGGATTGAATATATAAAATTAATGGTTTAATTGCTGAATTCTTAAAAGTTGAATAATTGAACTGATGAGCCAAACCAAACAAAGCATATATGAAATTATGGGTCAAAAAAAAGTACAGAATAAATTATTCCAACTAAAACCAAAATGATCAATTCAATTCAATATGGTCCAGTTTTTGGTCTCACTGGATTGTGGACACATCTTTTTCAACCAAAAAAAATTGTAATGGTTATGATTGAAGGCGAGACAAGTGTTGTTGTCTGAACTTTACTTTTTCGTCCTTCATTTTTTATAACTTTTTTATTTAGTCCTTAAATTTTTAATTTTCTTATTTAGCGCCCTCTAGACATGTATTGGATTATAGCAAAATCGAATAACATAAGTGGAATTAGGATGTCTAATGAAAATGATTATGAGGCTGTTAAAAATACAATTAGAATGAACTCATTCTAAGAGAAATTAAATATGTTAAAGACAGACTAGTTAAACTTAACTAAATCATAAGATAGGTATTGACCTAATTTCTATGTCATGTTTGGGTTAGCACTAATAATACAATAATCAACATGTTTCCACATAAAAAGAAAAAAGTGTATTGAATGTTGATGTGAAACATTTTTCCTAACAACCATTGACTGTTTAGTCTTGTGGTAAGTGAGTGCAAAGTTCACATCAAGATTTTTTTTAGTTTTTGAACGTCATTTCAATGCAAGTTATCATCTTTATGGTGATAGATATGAGGAATGTTGTCAGGGAGGGAGGGAGACCACGAGGCCCCACCAGCCGCCGGCCGAAACCCCCTTATTGGGGGGTTCCTCCGGCTCCCTCTTTAGGGGTGCCCTCCTCGCACCACCACTGCCAAGAAGAACTCCGTCAAGCCATTGCTCGTCGCTGCTAGCAAGACCGCCGCGCTAACAGGGAAAGCTTGCTGCCAGTTCCTTCTTCAGCGAAGGTGGTTGTCTCTGCCAAGTGGAAACGCAGGAGGGGTGGGTTTTTTTTTGCTTCAGTTCATGTCGTTTCGCTTTTGGAGGAGGTCACACCGCCACTAGGGAACTTGATGCCTCCGCCGCCGCTCGACGTTGGAGGCGACGTCGCATGCCAGCACCCCTGGGAGAAGAAACTTGCATCTTTGGCGGCCAGAGGAGGAGCCAGCCGTCACTTGTCACCAAGAGAAACGTTATCGTTAGCGGTAGATTATCTCGATCCCGCTCAATTTCTTTCTTCTTTTATTCTTTCTTGTTACTGATTGTTTCCCATTTTCCTTGTACAAATTCAAAGCCAAATTAAAACACAAAAATAATTGGCGAAGGCCAGTGGACTCTACTTCAATTGATGGAGAGTTATGATGAGTTCCTCACTTAAAAATTTCCTGTGAACTTGATTGCTCGATATTGCTATACTGAATTAGGCCTTGACTGTGAGCTTGACAAAAGTGTCACAACGAATAACATCCAGAGACTGAAGTATGATTTGTTGAATTCCTCCTTGTTGTTCACTAAACTAAATTGTTGTTGTTGTTACTGAATAATTGTGAAATTGTTGTTGTTGATTTATCTTTTTTGCAAGGGGTTAAGCCAAAATATAGCAGAAATGTTGCCGGAAGTTTTATAAAAATTGAGATTTTGTTTATTTACTGAGATTTTGCAGCTCCTTCACCGTCGCTCTCTTTGTTCCTCGCGCCGCTTCGTCAGTGAAATTAAAGTAATTAGATTTCTTTTGAGGATGATGTTAATGATATTGAAAAGTGGAAGGAAGTTTGGTTTGAATACATTGTGAAGATGTTCCTAGCTTGACGAATTTCAAGTCATCTTTAAACTGACGTCATATGGATGGTCGGGTTCTTCTTGGAAGACAGTTGATTGTAATTGCTGAGGAGAACAGGAAGAAGCCAACTAAGATGAGGGCCAAGGAGAGAGGAAGGTAGACTTGTTCTTTGTTAACTTGGCTGTGATTTTTACCTGCTTGACCTCTTTCACCAAACATTATTTTTGTGCTTGTTTGAGGTGTTTCAATGAAGTTCAAATTATGAGTTGCTTTCTGTAGTCTGCAGTCTTAATTAAGTTGTGAGTATAGAGATAGGGGTTTTTTCTGTGTTTCTTTTTCATTACCAATTTTTAACAACTGAAATGAGCTGATATATGAAGTTGTTGAAACTCTATTTGTTTTTTGGTTAATAGAATATAGATGCTTTTAAATCGGTTTGCTAATGAAATGTTGGAATATGGGATTGCATTTTTTTTTGCAAGTTTATAGCAAATTATCTGAAAATTTTCGAAATCATTGATCGGTGAAACAAAAACCAGCAGTGATGAGCCTTATGAGGCCGCTAAGAATGAATGATGGAAGGGATGAGGAGGTAAGTTTTTTCACCTTATTCTATAACCGTACCCCTACGTGAAAAACTTCCTGACTTCGTCCCTGAATGTTCTCAATTGTGACGTTCATCATCGGCATGTAGGGCCTCCAATGAAAAACTTTTAATTTTTGATAAGTAATAAGCTGTGTATTAAATTTTAATAGTTACTAACAGTTAGTACTTGGGATGATATTTTTCACGTGATATTGATTGTACTATTTTGTCTTCTTCGCAGGCAGATGACACATTTGTATAATTTATGTGATTGGCAAACTATAAAGTGAGCCATCAATCACCCAAACATTATTGGCATAAGGCGATCCCTCGAGTACTGGAAAAGAACCCAAACATTACAATTTTCTGGATCCAACCATGTGGCATTGCTCCAACACCTGTCTACGTTACAGTTGATTAAAGGTGGCAGAGAGAAAGTGAGTGATAAATTATTGAGCATCCCCAATACAATAATGCTCCATATTTGTCTCTTCATAATATTATTTTAAATTCAAATTTACTTTATTATTTGTTTTTAAATTTTAATTCGATTTATTTTTTTATGTTGCTAATTAATATTTTATTGTTAATTCAAAAAAAAAGATAAAGAAGAATGAATAATAACTCACTCATTTTTTGTTTTTTAAAATTATTAATAAAATTATTAATTAATTAGATGAAAAATAGAATAAATTTAAAATTTAAAATAAATAATGGAAAAAATTAAATTAAAATATAATATTATTGGAAGTATTAGGAGCAGTATTGGTGGGGATGCTTCCAATATGTCTCCTCCAAAAAAACAGGAAGCTACCATATTTATTAAGCCTTTTTTTTTTACTCATTACAAATTATTGCACCCCTCTTTATCATTTATGGAAGAATGTTATGATTTTGTCTATAAAAAATGAATTAACGAATACAATAACTAATTGTTGGAGTGTGCATAAATTTCTAAATAAGTTAACCTAAAGGGTTAAATTATAAGTCTTTTTCTATGAATTAATTAAACTTTTTATATAATTCTTTTTATTTATTTTTACTGAAAATCAAGGTTTAAAATCGGTTGATACTAGTCACTTTAATACTAATAAGACACAAAACCATTAGTATAACTACATCTTATAATTTTTTTGTAATTTTTATTTTAATATTATTTTTTCAAATCAACTTTTCTGATTGTCTCTACTCTTGTCCACACTCTTCATTAAGTTTCCTCATCAATTTTTTACTCTTTATTAGTCTTCCTTTCGGCTCAAAACTTCCAATAGACAAAGACGTAAAAGAAAATAAATAAACTTCACCAAATCCGACAAAAAAAAACCCGTGAAGAGCAGTGCCCACATATTAATAGAGATCGTCCTTGAGAAAAATATTTTCCTAACTGAAAGAATGTTCATAGTAGAAATAAAATATAAAGTATATATAAAGAAATAAGCAAGAACATATATAGAAATTGAAAAATGAATGGAACACACACCATATAAAATGTCTGGCATTGTTCATTCTCCAGCAAGAAATGGCTGATTGTTGTGAAGAAAGGAATGTAGAACAAGTCGGCTTCCTCCGGCCTTCGAACTCTCACCACACTCTTTACCAGCCGTTCTAACTCCGGCATAGTTAGATCCGCCCACAGCCAATAATCTACTGAATGCTGAATAAACACATAGAAGAAAACACAAATAAAGTTAATTTAATCTTTTTTAATGTGGTGCATCCCGCTTAGTTACAAGTCAATACTTTTAAACTTGATAATATATTTATTCAACTTTAATGTTAGTTTTTTGGATAATTTATACTTTTCTCTAGTTCATTTAAAAAATGTGTCACATTGGAATTTTATACTCAATCAACTAGTTGAAGTGGAAAGTCTAAAAGTAAAGAAGAGTGACCAAACATAAAAATAAAAAAGGATCAAATTATTAAATTAAATGAAGTTTTACACATTTAAAAAAAAATCATATGGTATAGCATACCTGTTCAATCAGTCGACGCACAGCGTTACCACTTGACGTGAAATTATCGGTATTTTTAAAAGTATTCCAAAACAACCAAAGCAAGTCGTAAGTGAATTCTTGGGCATTTGGTACACATAAACTCTAATAGGCAAATCCATAGGATAAAAAGGATCCCGGTACAACCTCTCCCTTTCTCTCATTCGTATCTCGTCGTCCATTTCCCTCACATCCTCTTCACTAGCCGCGTACACTATAGAATCTCGAACGAGGTAATTTTTTGGAGCTTTTCGAGTGAGGAAGTGTTCCAAGGAAGAACGTAGCGAAGTTTCGGGTCTAGGGGTAAGGTCGTTGTTGGGGTTAGGAGACTGAGTCGGAGAGGGGGCTTGTGACGATATGGAAAAGGGGAAGAAGAGGAGAGAAAATGCAAAGAGGGAGATGGTGAAGAGGAGGATAGGGGATTGTTGGATGTCATTTCTGGAAGCGGCGGCAAATGTATCTTACTTCCCATTATTTGTTATATCTTGGTGGTTCAGTTTGTTGGTTGCTCGTACTCATGAATATAAGTGTAGCTATATAGAGATAAGCTAATACGAGGGATGATAAGTAATGGAAGGAAAATTTTAGATGTCATTAAATGAGGTTTGTGTAATATTGGTACGTATAGTAGCTGAATAATTGATGGACAAAACCACTTATTGATGAACGAATGGTGGAGATAATAAGTGATAAGAGAATGGTGATGATAAGGTGTGTCTAGTTGCTAACGAATGGACAATCTTGCTCCAAGTTTTTAGGTCATTGGATCATTTGAGTCTTCCAGAACATTTAGGTATGACTATATATGACTTGCAAGTGTGGTCAAAACAGTTAATCCATATTTCTTTCTGTCACGAATCGTTCCCGGGACCATGACTGACGTACAAGACAAACCGTCTATGGGAGTCCGGCCCATCTCGCACAAGCCTCATAGGATCATAAGATATGCCCATTCATTTTAAAACATTTGCAGAAAAACAGATATAAGTATATGAAAATAATATTTATCATATAGACATCTCAAAATGTAATATATGAAAATATATACAAAGCGATCTAATCGCAAAACAGTGTATAAAAGTCAAATACACAAATTCCATAACCCTAAAACATATCATTATGGAGCATCTACAACAACAACTGTAGCCCGACAAAAAGGGCGCTACTAACCAAAAATATCACTGTGTCCCACTGGGCTGGGAGATGTCCAAGGTTGCTGAGTGAAGTCAATCTGTGATCATAGAAACAAGACAACACAAAGAAGCAAAGGGGTCAAACCCAGTGAGTAAGGGACAACACTCTATATTGCCTCATAC
The DNA here is from genome assembly GCA_948243855.1 of Flueggea neowawraea. NCBI lineage: Eukaryota > Viridiplantae > Streptophyta > Magnoliopsida > Malpighiales > Phyllanthaceae > Flueggea > Flueggea neowawraea. Next base: position 6,594 of record CAODLS010388364.1, read on the forward strand.
GTGCCTCACAAAGACTGATTTGAAAACCATTTAAAACTATCACATGCAGTATATATCAAGTATACATATATACACACTATATACATAGTATGATTTCCAGGAAAGACGTTTCTAAAACGTTTCCACCAAAAGCAAACACACACACTTTAGTAAAATACTATCAATAGTATTTATTTTCCTGAAAACATCATATACTTATCATGGAACCATACAAATCGTGGTGTGTTCTATGTCACTCTCTCACCATATTATGATCAGGGTCATGCCACTGATCCATAATCCAATCATGTACCGGGTCAGGGTAATACGGCTACCATCTATCTCGATAGCTAGGTCTCAACATACGATGGCATACCAAAGGCTACGCACCCCATAGCGAAGGTGTCCCACAATAAAAAACATAGTCAAAACCATGAATATCTCATCGTTAAATCTCGTAGGAAACATATATATATATATATATATATCATTCTTCAAAACAAATCCGTGAATATTATTCACATAATCATTTTCATATAATTAACAAATCATTAGATTAGTCCGATTTCAAACATGTGTTATACACGTCAAAAACAATATAAATTTCAGAGACACAACCTATGTGTCTGAAGCTGTCATCTACTCACCTGGATGTTCAAGCTCTAAGAATCCAAATCAAGCACCGCTGATGGGCGGCTGTTGGTGCTGGTAAGCACAAGATGCTGTAACAAATACAACATAATAATCATCAAATATGGTATTGTGGCCGTACCTAAAATGCGTGCAATGTAATGCATATGCAACCCTCAAAGATCGCTCAATTTCCCCAAATTAATCCTCAAATTCTCCAAATTAATTGACTACAAAATATCACAATTTGGTCCCTCAAAAACCACTGTTTACTCGAGTTACCTAGAGCTAACTCAAGTAAACTGAGGTCTCATTTACTCAAGTTAGACAATAAATAACTCGAGTAAACTGATGTCTGATTTACTCGAGTTAGGCAATAAATAACTCGAGTTAATCATGACTTACTTTACTCTAGTTAACCAACCATAACTCGAGTAAATCTGGGTTTATCTTACTACTCAAGTTACTCAAATATAACTCGAGTAAATCACTTTTCCAGATTATTCAGCTCGACCAAATACTCTAATCAACCGATAAAAATCATTCTTAGACCACTACATATACTCTAATCAACATCATGAGCATAAATCTATACTCCAATCCATCAAAATAACATGAATTCTCATCAATTCACCCTAAACTCGAATTAAACCTAAAACCTAATATGCATGATCATACAGAAAACATGAGGAAAGAAAGGATTAAAGACTCAATCTCACCTCAAGAACCCAAAGGAAGTGCTGAGGAACAACTTGAGAGAGATTGGAGGCGTCTGAAATGAGTGGATCGGAAGAAATGACAACTTAAGTTCGGTTTTGGGTCTTTACAGACGAAGAACACCGATACGTCGTTCCACTTTTACCCAGATAACTCGAGTTATACAATGATTAACTCGAGTTATATGGACCTCACCTAACTCGAGTTACAATTCTGGATAACTTGAGTTATATAAGAGTTACACAACTCGAGTTTCCTCTAACTCTAACTCGAGTTATCCACTCTCCAGACTTGCTACTCAAGGTTCCAAAACACAAATCCTACATGCTCATCAACATTATCGATTATCAATCTAACTCCAAGATCGAAACAAGGATGAGCATCCATAATCAGTAATAGAACTCCAATCGTTATAGGAACTATAGTTAGAACGGATGGAATATTACACTTTCTAAGAATGTCAACACTATTTGTTTTATGGAATACGTATGCAAGTTTAGAATTTCACTTGAAAATTTTAGAAACAAAAATATTACTTCTCATATAGAAAAAAAGAACAAGAAGAATTGCTAGCAATGACGAAGTTAGGGGGGGTCGGACGAGGTTGGTTGACCCTACCGACTTTCTATGAATTCCTCAAGTATTTCCATCCACTCACCTATCATATTTCATCGTTCGTTTGTTCATTCTAAGGACGTCCCCACCTTAACTAAATTCTGGCTCTACCATCGATTGCCAAGAATATAGCAAATTTAGAATCTTTTTTGTGGAAAGTGAATTTGTTTGTTTTGCTTTAGGAGTAATTAAAATTGAAATTGTTATTAACCACTAATTATCTATCATTGGAAGGTTGAATAATGATACTGAATTGGCACATCATAAATAATTTAAAGTCATATGATTTAAGAATATAAAACATTATCGCATATTCTTATTTATGCTTGGAAACTACTTAAGAGTTCTGTATTTAATATTTTGAGGAGGTTAGGTGAATGAATTTGTAAAATGAATTTTTAAAGGTGTTGTCTCAAGAATAATCACACGTTCTTTATCGAATACTAGCTAACAACTTCAGGCGTACGTGGTTGCTTTACTATTCACAATCCATCAATTCACCCAAACACATGATCCATTTAGTATCCAACTAGTTTAGGAAACGTGCATGCCACAGATAATTTAAAATTCAATTAATTTTAAAATAGACGAAGTAAATAATACTTATAGTTATAAAATTTAATTGTTAAATTATAATAAGTATAAAATAATTATGATTAATAATTTTTATTAATCACACCCTTATTCGGTATATATATTAAAGATATAATAATTTGTTTAATTAGTTATTCCACTATGTCAATTAAATTAATTAATCTTGTATTAGACTAAAGAACGAGGTTTTCTATTTGTGTCTTTAAATTTATATTTTATATAATTTACAATAACTGAAATTTTTTCAAGTGTTACTTTTTTTCTACTCAACAAAGTAATTTAGATATAAAAAATAATATGTTTTTTTATGTTTGTTTGTTGCATAATGCATCGATAAGAATTAACTTATACGAATCAAAATTTATATAATAATGATGGTAATGAAAGATAATAGTATCTATTAACAATAATATGCAGTACTCTTTTGTTTATTTAACTAACTTGTATAATTTTATCTTTAATTGTGGATCATTTATTTCAATAACTTGAAAATACATTATTTATTTTATTCGTTTATTTAAACCACACTTTTTTTATAGTTAAAAATATAGATTTTTTAAAATTGAAAATTAAATATAAAATTAAAATAATTTATATGTCTCCTAAAGTTCTTTCATTAATATTTAAACTAATCAATGATTCATTATTAAATGAATTTGACTCACCTAAATTAAATAATAAATTCATCATCATAATCATAACATTTATAAATATCAGGATGTAGAAAAAAAATTTAGACATTTTTATCCCTCTTTTCAATTCTAAATTACTATAATTATTGGAGAGAAAACTTTTTACTTAAAATTTTAATTATCATCATTGTGGATAGAATTTCATTATCAAGGTAGCTTAACTCATTCAACAATTATCAGAATTACTAACATAAATTTTTTATTAGAATTTTAAAATAAATAAAACCACTCAAGATATGTTTGAAAAATATATGATTTTATATCTAACGAATTAACAAGCCTATATAAATTTTCTTTCCAAAATCTTTTCTTTCTTCAAGTTCTAAAAGCTTCTTATTTTAGCACTTTCTTCATTAATAATAATTCCTATTCATAATGTGCTTCTTATAGCAATAGCAATGGGAAGAATACCAAGACGAATAGCAGGGAGCAGAGAGGCTGAAGAGGAAGAATAAAGCCAAGAGACTGATTATTGATCATCAGTGTCACAATCATGACAGCAGAAGAACAAAGACGTTCAAGAACAAAGATGCTGCTTTCAATCTCGACGATGATGAAGGTGAAGTGAAACATAATGTCTATGTAGCTTCCGTTGGGTTTAATGTACCTGTTTCATACAAATTTGTTAACCACTCAAGTTGTTCCAAGCGATTTGATTAGTTTGGAAATGAAGGTGACCCAATAGGTGAAAAGAAATCTGTAATTGCAAATGTAGTTATTGAGAATTTATTTATAATTTGTATGTATTTATAAAACTATACTTATAAATGTGATTTATATAGTTTTGGTTTATAATTTGTGTTCTTATTATTGATCCACGTATCAATTCTTATCTTTATAGATGTGATTACTTCACTATTAGTTTTTTGATTGGTTTCATTACTCATATAAGTAATTTTAGTGGTGGATTATTAACAAATTGAATTTGTCACGACCTGTTCCCGGGACCATGACCGGCGTATGAGGTGAACCGTCTATAGAAGCCCGGCTCCTCTCATACAAGCTTCAAAGATTAAAATTATTTTTATTCATTTATTTAAAACATTTGTTGGAGGAAAACATACATACCATATATATATATCAAAATATAATATATGTAAAAATATACAAAACGATCTAATCGTAAAACATAATATCGAAATCAAATA
>CAODLS010388380.1:0-15818 GCA_948243855.1 Flueggea neowawraea
AAAAACAAAAGAAAAGGAGTAAGAATAAGATCACAAGTAACAGAAAGAAACTCAACTTTTGTCAATAGTACAATAGACTAAAACCTGGCAATAGGCAGAAATCAGTTTGGGTCTTAAGATGCAAAATCGGGAGCCAGGTCCTGTGTAGTTTGCATCACGAGGTGTAACTCTCATCAAGTCCAGAAGATAATGTCTACCATAAAAAGATTTGATGCCAAAGCATAAGAAAGCAGCGAATCATCAAGAAGCATAAAACTCATACAGACAAGCGAGTCTAATAGATATAACAACCCTTAAACCAAAAAAGCACCAATGAACCCCCAAGACTCTAATTTATCAACACATCTGTACGTGTAAATGCACATGCATAGAGCATCACATTCTTTCTTTTTTTTTTTCAAATGTTTCATTACTAAATTTGTAAATTTGAACAGAAACATAGAAGAATTTTAGCCGTCCAATTAGATAGATCCCTATTTGTGTCCTGTAAAGATCAGAAAGTAGTGAAACCACCAAGCATTCTAAATATTACATTATATATACAAGGCAAGTGATTTCTAGATCAACAGGTGAAACAAACAGAGGTGAAATTTCTATGAGCAGGCCAATAGAAAAATCACCTGTCATCACTACCCACAATACCCTTGCATTCCACTGGTGCAGCTAATTGGTATTCATTTCCAGATCCATCTAGAACTTTGTGTTCCTTCAGATGAAGGCGTTTGGCAGCTTGCAGCACCTAAGACAAGAAAACCTCAGTGCCCAAAACTAATAAACCAACTTCCTATATTATGGTATATGCTCGCCAGCAGAACAATAATAATTCTGTAAAATTAACAGATTGCTATAGATATATGGAATTAAAAGAAAATGATATCATTAAACAAAATTGTTATAAATATACTATAGTGCAAAAAAAAAATATCCATGATGATTAGAATTTATGACTCACCTTTGAATGAAAATCTTCATTCCAGCATATCTTCTTACCATTATCAACAGAACCATAGAGAAGGGAATCTGACTTATCCCCATGAAGAATGCCAGGTAAAACACTCTACAAAAGGTTTGGAAAAGACAAACTAAGAACATGACCAAGAAATTTAAATCACATCACATAAGAAGAGGAAAAGGAAAGAAAGACGGTAGCAGTTTTAATGAAAAAAGAGGAAACCAAGGATAAATTCCTCAAGGGTGATCTTCACTAAAGATATGGAAAGAGAACCAAAGATTAATTCTGCAAGGGTAAGCTTGCCTAACGAAGCCTCAATAGAAACTGTTAAAACACAGAGATAGGCTGGTGGCAAGGAGGCCCATGCATATACGGTACATACCTGGGCTACCACTCTGTGACCTCTGTAATCAATTAGGGCCATAGCAAGATTATAGAGTCCCGGGATGTCAGCTTCCTGGTAGGCTTTGGTACCTTTCAGATCATTATTTGCAGAAGCATACGTAGCCTGATCACTCTCAGCCAAATGTGCCTCATCAGACACTTGAGCATGTGATTCTGAGACACCATTAGCTTCCCCTACAGTTGACACACCACTGATTTCATTAGGGACTGTTTCTGCTGAAGTAACTGAAGGGCTGATCTTTTCAGTCCTTGAATTAGGATGTGAAGAATGTTTCTTTGGCATCTGTTCAAGGTCTGCATCAACAGCAAAACTGAAGAAAATATTGTTGTGAACATACCTGGAATTGAAACATATGAACAAGTTAGACACTGAAGTTTTGACAACTTTTTAGCGAGAATAAAAAAAGAACTCTAAGAAATCTTGTTTGAGCCACACTAACATATGGAAGCACTCTGGATCAGTAGGATTTATTGGCGGGATACATCTATTGATGACTCCAACGGCACCATTAATGGCTGCATCAACAAATTCAGAAGTCACCTTGTACAATGCCCTATCACGCAGGATCCTGCCACAAGATCATCCCAATAAGGGAGAACTTACAAATTGTTCATTCAACAATATAACAAACTAATATTAAAGACATCATATACCTTTCCTGAGGAGTTGTATGGGGGAATTCTCGACACGATTGCAACTGTTCATTCCAATCTGTTTGCATGCCAATCACCTCACTTCCATATGAAAGTGTCAGTGCATTCTCTGCTCTGGCAGCATCACGTCTGTGGTCTACAAAATAATTGAAACGAGTTCACCACAATAAAAATTTGCCACCAGGTGCAACAAGTATTTTATAAGATAAAATAGATAAGCTGATAAATGACATTATTAAAACAGATAAGCAGATAAATGACATTATTGCCCAAAACAAAAACTTGGACGTTACACTTACTTGGAATTGGGTATAATACTAGCCATGAATTTGGAGGAAGAAGGGATTGAACATTTTCAAAAGAATGTGCAGAGGTCTTGTGCTCCAAAATTTCATGAAAAGCTTCAAAGAATAAAAATAAGGTAAATAAATCATTCAAAGCTACAGTAGAACAAATTGTTTCTCCAACTAATTATAATTTTTTTACCTTTCTCGAAGCCAGAGCTGATTGTTCGCAGGAGTGCAATACGGGTGGTTGCTTCAGAAGTAACTTGCTTAGGCCTAGCATCAAGGACATTCCCTGTGCTTGAATTGACATAAAATGCTCCAGTCGTTCCAGTCACACAATATTTGTTACCCTCTAACGTAGTTACGTCCAAGCAAATCAAATCTCCGACAAGCCTGAGAAAAGGCAGACCTTGTTATGTCCAAGTAAAGAACCATTTGCTAACGAGCATTTTTTTTCCAAATATTTATTATTGTTTGTTGATGAAAAGGCAGACCTTCTATAGCTTGGCGGAGGGTTGAAGGACGAAAATTCAATACTTTTCACACATTTGATCTCCTTTGATGGAGTTGGCAACAATTTGCCAAGTGAACCTGCAACGTCCTCCATGAAACCTAGCCCATCGAGTTCGGGGACTTCTATTTTTACAGCATCTAGAATATGGCACATTCATAATTATCATCTGAGCATCTACCAAATTAAACAATGTGCAAATAGACAGCAAAAAGAAATAGGACGAGAATAATTGCAAAAAGAATGTTGTAAACTACCTGAACCAGAATTCTTGTTTTGTGCATTCTCATACTCCAATGCAAGTGATGTCGACAATGACGAATGAAGTGAGGAAAGTGAAAGCAATTCTCTAGAGCGATTTAGGTGAGCCCTGATTGATCTATCATCATAAGGTGCTGCCAAAGAGGTTTTTGAGTTAAGAGTTGATAACAGGAATTGCCACAATAAGGTTGAGGGATATAAATTTACCAGCAACCATCTCCAAGGAACAACCAGCAGTGGTTATATCGGCTTCTTCTGATATTTCATTGTAGTCTTCCAATTGCTGAGTTAGGCTATCCTTTGTGTGAAGCAACAAGTCATAGCATGTATAAAAGCATGTCTCTGGTGCCTCAAGAAGAAATTGTCTTACATCCATAACAGAATCAGCTGGATTCAACTGCATTATTGTATTAATTTTCAATCCATTCGTCCAAATTTATAAAAATAACACACTGAGCAGAACTAATTCAAAAAATTCAACAAAGAAAGAAATAAAGAAGCATTATCATTCATAAAGTGTGTAAATTTCAGCAAAATGAATCATCAGTATCATTCATGAAGTGAGTAAATTCCAGAAAAATGAATCATTTTTTCCAATAACACGACTGTCAGACCACCATGAATAGTTTCGGAATCAAGTCATCTCACCTGTAGCTCAAGCTTCTCCCAACTTTCTGTTTTGACAGAGACAGGATAAAGGTGAAGCTCACCTGCACTCATAGAGGGATACCAAATAAGACATGATTATAGAGAATACTACAATATATTACCAAATTTTATCAATGCATGAATGGGTGAGTTTGGATGTTATGTTGACAGACTATTAACCACTCCAATTACTCCTCTCAACTAGAACATAAAACCACAAGTGGTCACACAATAAGAAACAGTAGTAACAAAAGATAAAAATAGGAATTAATTTTGTTACTGTAAAAATTAAATACGCCTGCAAAGTGTCAAAATATAGCCAAGTTATTACAGGTGTAGCATAATGAAATTGTAAAAATTACTGTTATAATGATAAGAAATATCATTTGGGCATAATAACACAAGTATTGAACTTTTATTTACTGAATAAAGTTCTAAATTTGAATTAAGCAAGAAAATTAAAATATCATCAAATGCTAGTAAAATACTACGAGCTAAAATGGAAATACCCAATTCCAGCTATACTATACTCATTTTACAGAATTTACATGTATACTGTTTTTGCTTTGAACACCAAATGACCAGTAAAGAGGAAATTTTGTCTAATGAAATCTAATTCGAAAATGAGGAAAATCCTATAATGATACTAGCATAGTAAATAATAAATGCCACCAAAACAAAACAGGAAGTCTCTAAATACAGCCAAGATTCCTCAAGCACTCAAATCCTCCTACAAGCATTCAACTCATCTTGCATGAAACAAGAGAAGTCACCCAAATAGGGCATATTTATGTAATCATTGTGAACCAAATTCACCTTGTTTTGGTTCACTTCCTGAATTTGCTGTTTCATCCTTTGTCTCAGAGTTGACATTAGTTGGTTCATTCACAGCCTGCCCTCCATTAGCGTTGACCTTGTCTGAATCCAAAGCAGTTGGGTTATCAGCTGAAGAAGCATTGGATGACAATGCTGACTCCGCCGGATTCATGCTGTTGGCTGATCCCTTACGGTTCCTCCCCTTACTAGACTTCCCCGCCATCTTTGCCTCCTAATTCCATTTTTTTTTTCAAAAGGATTAGGTGCTTCACGAAAAGAAACATCAAGCATGGAATACCGTTATCGACAGAACACCAAAAAGGCAGATAAAAGATACCATAAGATTACAACAAAAGCACTGAATCCAATACAACTATAGAAACAAAAATGTCATGCATGGCATTTATAACGTGTTCTAGTTTCATTTCAAATACACACAATAAGCTCTCGAAAGACTACACCTTTTCAGCTTAATACGAAACAAATACACATCAAAAGGCTACTGCCAGCTCAAATAAGTCCAGAAACAATAAAAACTCCTCAAAACACTATCACAAATTTCATATAACTAACTACACAGAGAATGCTCGGAATCAAGTTCCACAGACGAACATTTTAAAATATATATATATATAACAAGAGATTCTAAACCATTAACCATGAAAGTAGAATCAAGTATTAAACTTCTAGCTAAAACGACAAAAGAAGGCAACTAATCATAGCTCAACAGGCAGAGACCGTCACGCATATGTTAAACACTAAAAAGGAAATACAGCAAAATCAACAAAAAGTCGGACTTTACACAAATTTTCTTGGTAACCAAACAGGAAAAAAATGAAATGAAACGAGGTGGAGGAAGAAAAGACGGATTGGAGCTTACCGAACAAGATGAAAGGAGACGGATACACGTGTATGACGTAGGTACGCAGAGAGAAGTAAGAGAGGGGTTTAAGGAGGGGAAAGATGAGGAAGTGGCTGAGAGACGGCGAAATTTTCCCTTTTATTTGATTGCTTCCAATTTATGAGAGAGAGAGAGAGAGAGAGAGAGAGACCGACGGCTTTGGAGCGGACTCAAACCCAATCTTATTGGGCTTATTGGTTGCATTTGCTCACCCATGTCTTCAGCAAAACGATGCCGTTTGGCATTGTGTTAAAAATTTATGCCAAAAAATATATCAAATTGTATTTTCTTAATTTTTTAAAAATATATAATAAAGTATATTCTTAATTTTACATCACTTCACATGCAAAAAAAATATTGTAATATTTACTTTATTACAACATTCTGAGACTAATTCTTGTTATATGTGGAAGGAGACAATTCTAGTGTTTATAGTGGAATTGTAAAAATAATTGACTAGAAAAACTTCTTATAAACTGAAACTTCACTATTATAGAGGTCCTTTACAATTAAATTCAATGTATTTTTAAGTTTTAAATTAATAAAATTATAATTTAGTATTATTAGAATTATGTCAAAGAATAAAAGGTAAATAGTTTAATTGTCTATGGGAATCAACCTAAAAATATAAATTAGATTTTTCATTTAAAATTCATAAAAATGAAACCTGGGCTGAACTTTTCCGATAGATCAAGAACTCAATCAGGGCCTACTTCCAGGTCCAACCTAGTGAAAAGATTAGGAGTTAATTATGTGGTATATCTAAATTAAAATTTGGATTTAGACAAATAACACCTAAAATTTAGTAATTAGGTGAATGCCATTTTTCTCAATTTCAAATTTATTATATAATATTGTTTGAAATCAAATCTTAAAAATACCACATTCCTCCAAATAAAAATCAATTTTTGTTTCATTTTTATAATTTTTTTCTTTCTCCTCTTTTCTCTCTCTTCCTCTCCTTCCTCACACTCAAGTTTTTTCCTCAATAGAAACCCTAGAATTTCGCAGCCCGCCACCCTCGCCTGTCACTTCGTCTCCTCTTCTCCTCTCTTCGCCGCTCTCTCACCCGTTTCTCTCTCTCTCGGCTTTCTCTCCTCGGTTCTTTCTTTGCTTGTCCTTCCTCTGTTCGCAGCTCCGTTGTCTTATTCAATCGGGTCACCTTCCTTCGTCGCTCCTCCTCCTTCCCTCGTCACCTCCTCTCCTCGACGCTTTTCTCTTCGCATCGTTAAGGTCATCCTATCTCACCTCCCCTCGCCGACGGTTCTCTCTTTCGTGTCTTGGCTCGCCTTCATCGAGTCTTCCTTTGTGTTGGTCGCCGATCTCTGAGCACAACGGTTGGGCGGTCGTTGGTGCTTGGGGGTGGAGCGACGATAGAAATCGATTCATGAATTGCGACAGCGTGACTATGCTAGGGTTGCCCAAACATGTTTCAATTTCTGTAATTTACAAAAATGTGCCCAGACTTATAAAAAAAAATTAGAAGTCTTTTTTTGTTTGTTCATGTTGTTGGTTGATGTTGTTTAAATTTGGTTTATTTTGTGCATATGTCATTAATTGTGGAGATATTTGGATACATTTATAAATTTATAATGAGGTTAATTTTGTTTTATAAATTCAGAATTTCGTATTTTGGATACTTGTGGAGACATATGAATACATTAGGAGACATTTAGATACATTTGGAGACTAAAAAATTGTATAAAAATTAAAATTTGGATACTATAAAAAAATTGAGATTTGGATACATTTTGGAGACTATCGAAAAAATTGTAAAAATTATATTAAAAATTGTAATTTGGAGAAATTTAATTTAAAAATATTAAATTGAATTTCATATAAAAAAATGTGATTTAGAGACATTTGGATACCACCAGATATATTCTAAAAGATCAAAAAAAATTCTCTTTTAAGATTTATCTTTTCGCGAAAAAATCAATTTCTCATGAAAATATCGCTATTTTTCATGAAAATATCTCAAATTTTCTGTCAATTTCTCAGTCAATTAAAAATCTGGTATTTTTGCAAGATGTTTCAAAAGTATTTCTATTTGGCAAAATGTGTTTGGTACATGGTAAACGTCCAAATCTAAATTTTAATTTAATATAAATATTAATTTTTTCCAAAGATTAGGGCATTTACTGAAAATTTGAGTGCGTATCGAAAATTAAAACTATAAATTGAAGAAATATCTCCTTCACAAAAAAATGTCACTTTAATATCATTTGAATACTGTTTGAATATCACAATATCTATTAAATACTATATGAATACCAATTCAATACTATAATAAATTTTTTTAGATATGATATGAAAAACTAAATCATTTGGATCTTGATTGAAAAACAATTGAAAACCAATTTATTTATGCAAAATATGTATAGTAAAATAGAAAGATGAATGCCAAATCATTCAATTAGTATTTAATAAGTATCCAGATAGTGTTCGATTGGTATTCAAAAAGTTTACAAAAAAATACTCATTTCGCATTCAAACAGTATTCAAATATTATTCGGTTGGTGTTCAAAAATTTTTCAAAACAATATTTAATTAGTATTCAAAATTGTCTACAAATAGTATTAACTAAGTATTTAATTAGTTTCGAATGAAAGTCAATAGTTAAGCAACAAATGGTCAAATAACATTCATTTAAGGGGAAATCACTATTTTGTCCCTGTGTTATAGTCGAATTCATGATTACGCCACTGTATTTTGAAAAAGCTCATATGGCATTCATTCTCTTAAATTCTGTCAGCCAAAACTAACATGACAACGTTTATTAAGTCATTTTCTTTTGTCCTGTGAGTTCTAGTTGACGGAATTTAAAAGGAGGAATGCAATAAGAGCCTTTTCAAAACATAGTGGCGTAATCATGAATTCGACTATAAAACATAAGGATGAAAATGTAATTTCTCCATCATTTAATTTCCAGTAGTATTTAATAAGTACTCAATATATCGTTAAAAGAGTATTATATAGGTTTATTAAAAAAATAAAAAATATTTAACAAGTTTACAAAAAATATTCAACCAATTTTTAATTAGTACTTAATTGATTTTCAAAAATTATAAAAGTATTCAACCAATATTCGATTAGTTTCTTGTTAGTATTCAAGAAGTATATTTGCGTTTTTTTAACAACTACTAAGTCTTTAAATTAAATTAGGGTCTGATTTATAATTTTCTAAAATTTCAGGGACTGAACATGAAATTTCACAAAGTGACAGTTGTGGCTGGCTACGGTTGTGAGAGAAGCAATGTGGTGGCACGACGATTAGACTCCATGGTATCTGGCTTAATGACGGCGGAGAAAAAGAGAACGAAGGACAACGGAGACAGCGACGATGGTAACGTTCCTACAATCCCAAAGCTCTCTCTCTCCCCTCCTTTCTTTTCAAACAAATCTGTTTTTTTGTTAAAAAATAATTTTGAGTTGAAATATATATAATAAAATGAAAATCATAAATATGTAAAATACAAACTTAAAACTGGGTATTAATATAAAAAATACGTCAGAGAAATAAAACAAAAACAATCTCCTAATACTTACAAGGGAAAATATTTTTCAAATCCTTTAGGTTTGGTCTAATTAATAAGTTAGTCAACGTGTTTCAAGCGAAAGACAAATGAATCTTTGACGTTTAAAAATCGGTTGCACTTAAGTTCTTCCGTTGGTGATCCATCATTGATCTATTAGAAAGTTGCTAATGTGTCGCTATGGTTAACTTTAAATGAAATTTTAAAGACAAAAATGGTCCTTGATTTGTTTTATCATATCTTCATGAAGCATATGAACCCTAATTTCTTTTTATTTCTACTTCACTACTTTGAAATGTCTTCCTCCTATTCAAATCCTTCAAAGACAGATTATGCAAAATTCAAGCAACAAAATCAATTCCCAAGTTACACAAATCCTCAATCACCTAACTACACATAAATCAAATCCAGAATCACAATTTTAGTAAAAACCCAACAACATTGCACAAAACCTAGAACAAAACTGAATTTGCACAAAAACTAGAATAAAAAAACTCAATTCTCAAAGCCATAGTAACTATGCAGTAAATAAACATACGAAAGTGATTTAGAATCATCTCACTCATACATCAATAACAATACTCCACCACTTCAAACTTTAACACCACAAACTGGAAACTACCAAATGCTTCCCGCTCTTTCAAATTAAAATAACTTGAATTAAATGAACATAGCCACTTGGAAATCAAAGACCGAAGATAAAATAATCATAAAATCCCATTTCAACTTCTTGCAAATCTTCTGTCACCATCTGTCATTCTTGCAAACCTTTTGATCCCTCCTATGGTCGTCGGGGCCAAAACAACCTCAAGATCCATACTCCTGCCGCCTACACTTCTCAGAAATGCCGAGATCTTTCCTTCAAACTTGTTCGTGGCACCACTCGTTACTTGAACACATATCAACTTGAACTACTGCTTTGGAACACAAAATTGAACATGACAAAACCTAATCACACCAACAAAAACGAGTCGGCGAAACCCAATCGCTGACATCTTCAACCGTCTACACCCTCCCAATCTTTGCCTTATATGGTTGGATAGTGAGATTTGGGTTTGGTTTTGCAGTGAGGGAGAAAGAGAGAGGGGTTTCACATCCTGAAGAGTGAGAATGAGAGAGCTCACCTTCACCTCGTTGTCTCCATTGTTTGTCATCATGAAATGAGATTGAATCGAGAGAGGCGATGTATTTTGAATGAGTGAATCGAGAGAGAGAAAGAAACAAGAACAAATGAACTATTTTTGTCACGACTCGACATAAGCACGTAAGTGTCTTTACACAACATCTGACAACCAATGAACTTCCAACCACTAAACCCAAAAATTTAAGTTTGTGTTACTTAAGTAGTTAGGACCTTATACTTATAAACATTTTTATCTATGTATACTTATATGATGTGGAAATACAGAGCTGTTGCATAGCAGATAACTTTACCTGCTAGCTTTAGTTGTCTGCTTTGGTGGGATGTTATAATTTTATTCCCATCAATATTTTAGATCCAAAACGCAACAATGATTCACAGTGTGTGACGAATTAGAGATCTAGAAGAGAGAGAAAGAGAGATAGAACGAATCTGATGAGAGAGAAGAGATATATTTCTGCATATAAAACAAACCCAACATGCAATTTTCCTATGGTTTTTTTTATTGAAGTTGTGACTAATTTCTCGGAATCTTCGTTCTTAAAAGAGGATATGATGAAAGAGAAGTAGAGAGAGAGAATAGTCGAGTTTTGAGAGATGGAGAGAGAAAATCTCTTTGAAATGGCTGTGAGTTTCAACTTTAAGGAGATAATATGGTAATATTTCATTTTCATTAACACCGTCAGTCAAAACACATGCGTGAAAAACTAATGTGATTTCACAAAAAAAATGACTGACCTAGTAATTAGACCGAACTTGTAGGGCTCGGAAATTATTTTAGCCTACTGATAATTACCAAAAATTTTGTCTGAGATTTGTGTAATTAAACCGAAAAGATCCATGATAAACACTGTGGGTCCATGATAAACCCCGTGGGTCCCGGATCTAAGCGCGCACTCTCTCTCTCACTAAGCTATATAAACCCCAGCGATACACGGAAACAGAGTTCTCCTCAATCACCACCACCATTACTCCGTCAGTAATCGGTTCCATCGCAGAAATCGATTACAGATCCTGATTCACCGCTTCTCGACGAGCTTGCTCCGTCCACATCCACCGCGGCACTCCGTTTCCTGTTAGGTACTTTATTTGCCTCTGTTCAACTAGATCTTCATCTTCTATTTCGTTTCCTTGAGAAACAATAACGCCATCTTAATATAAGTATTCGGTACTTTCTTGTCACTGTTGCTTCGCCAGGAATTCCCTTCCGTTTCTTCAGTATCGGATTTATCAGACTCGACGACCGATCGCTGGCTCCGTAACTGTTCTCTAAAACGAAGGTAGTTTTGGCGGGAGATTCGAATGACAATTTACAAGTTCAAAATTGGACAGTCGAAGTAACCGATGGATTCAATCTACAACAACACGCCGACGAAGTCCTTAAACGGCGTCGTACCGCCGGTCAATATGCAGCAGCTGACCGTGGACCTTACGCAGGCTACACTCATGAGATACCTCCGAGGAGGAGCTCCGGTCACAGCTTCAAGCAGTGTCAACTCCTCTAGAAGCAGTAATAGCAGTTTCAGGAGATTGTTATCGCCGTTATCAGCGACTGAGACTGCCAAGTCATCACCGTCAGCGTACAGGACACCAGTGAAGATGACAGAAGAGGACGTGTTGGTGATGGACGGAATACTGGTGGCTTCCGCCCTGGAGTTAGGACTTCAAGGTCGTCTTTTTCGAATTCTAGTGGATAGTCGACTGATCATGCTACTGTTGCTGGCTCTTCGCTGTCGTGTTCGTCTGGAGAGAAGAGCGTGCACAAGACTGAGCTTTGTGTTGCCTGGAAGGACTTCGGTCAATGCCGCTTTGGCTCAAACTGTCAGGTTTGGATTTTGGTGTTTTGTTGTTGAAATCCAAATTGTGCAGTTGACAATTATGATATTGTCAACACTTTTGTTTTTATTTTCATGAGGAGATTTTTGGTATTTCGAATTGAATTGATGATGCCATGCTTTTTCCAGGATGACTGTGAAGATTTTTTTGACTGTGAAGTTTGATAATTGGCTCTCTATGTATATATCAATCCAATGTCTTGGTCTCTGATATTTCTGTCTGTTAATGTGAAGTTTAGCTCTTCAATGATTAGCAGAAATCAATTGGAAGCATAACTGATTTCTTCTTTGGTTGTTGTTTTTTCTTTTTAAATTTTGGAAAGAAAGGAGGTGCGAGAGAATGCTCATATCTAGGATGCATTTTGTGCTTTTTTTTCCTTCTATGATAGCTCACTCTAATGGGATTTATAAACAGTATACAAGTTGTTCAAGTTTATTATTTATATTATCTGCAAGTCTTCTTTGAATATTATCCGGCTTTCTTCAGAGTTCTGACAATTGCATCTTTTATCCTACTTGATTGTGGTAAGTAGCTGGTTTAGCTTGGTTGAACAAATAGGCAATTTTTGAATTGAACAAACTCACGAAATAGAGTTACCTTTTGATCATTAATAAGTTCCAGAAAGCTTAGATCAGATTTTGAGTGGTCCAATTTTAAATAAATTTGTATTATCAAGTCAATAATTTTATGTATTAGACTATTAATGACTATTTTTGTAGCAATGATGTTTCTTCTTCTTGATTGCCATTGGAACAACTTTATAGCACCTGTATTATCTGTCTGGTTGTGGTTGAATTAAATATAATCGTTGTCTTCTGGCAATGCATGAAGCATCTAATATGTGTCAGTAATTTATAAGAATGTACAATATTGCAGTTTGCACATGGAAAAGAAGAGCTGGATCCAACTCGTTTTTCTGTGAAGAACAAATCTGAGGTTGGGTTTGTTCTCCTGCTTAGCTTATAACATATCTGATTTGATTTTCCGGAAATCAGAAACTGATATAGCTAATTGTGTTTGTTTATGTTGCTTGTGTAGGCACATGCAGGCAAGACATATCCTTCAGGTTCAAGCTCCCATGGGCCAAATTACCCCCTACTTCCCCTGGTCTTGATGGAGGCAGCAATTCAAAAAGCCTCTCCAACTAGAGAACCAGACTACCCCTGTAAGAGCACGTCCTTCACCGCCATTCCTGAATGCTCCAGCAAGAACGCGTCTCCAATTGCCACACCTGAGCCTTTAGGCAGAACTTCCCAGGACATTATAGCAGGCTGCTACAAAAGAAGACCTGCTACAGTCAGTAGGCCTGGCGATTCTAGAACTCTTTTTACCACTTCAGAGACCCTGGTTACCACATCAGAATGCTGGTCATCCTAGATGATGGTATCATGGTTGCCTTGCCCGACCAAACTGACAAGTACTCATCAAGAAAAGGTGTTGATGCATGTATTGAGAATGCTCTTTATGGTCCAACCAGAAAGAAGAGGCTGCCCTTGTTCACCGAATTTTGCCCAGATAACTGACATAATTTGCGGACGAAATAATCTTGATCTTTATGATACCTTTAAACCAAGGTATTGTTCATATTCTCATTCTTCGGAGCTGAACTTGATTTTCTCTGCGCCAGGATCCAATTCCTATTCATCTTCTGATCTTTGTGGTGCAAATGCAATTACAAATAGCTTTCACCTTTATGACACTGAACAGAAAGAAAATAACATACAAATATATCTTCTGAAAATAGCAGTACAGATACTTACCAGAAAAGGTTAGGAGCCAACGACAAAGATGCATGAATTGGTTCTGCTCTTCTTGCGGCTCATTTTGTAAGTGCTACTCTTACTGGATTGTAGTTATCTCTCTTCTTATATACCTGTCACGGATAGATGAATTAGTAAATGATGCATGCCATGGGAATATCTGGTGCTAGTGTCAATTGATTGCATTTTCAATTGGACCTGATATAAAAATAACACTTCTTCTTGTTCGGATTGGTCATGTTCTTTTGTTGCACTGCAAGAAATGCAGTCAATCTGCTAATAGGTTTCTAGTCTAGTGGTATTAGAATCATCACCATTCGGCTCGTTTGAGCCAATTTAGAAAATAATAAAAAAAGAAATACACAGTTATCTACTATTAACCATTGCAATGTTATTCCTTTGAGTCCGTTTCATTCAAAACTTCTGTCTTTCCTGGGCATTTCGAGAGTTTGTTTAGGAATAATCGGAGAGTCGGTGGAGTTTCTAAAATCTTGTCAGATTTGTGGAAGTACAGGTTTCTGTTTATTATGGAATGTTTCTTTTTCAGTTTTTCTTCCCCTCTATTTGTTGAATTTAGTAATAAATGAGTGCATAAGGACTGCTGATGTGGCACGTCCACGTCATCAGATGAATGGATAAAGAGGATAAGGCCATGTCTCCAACACAAGTTAGCAAATCCCAAGGACACGTCAAACGACAACTCAAAAAGACCACCAACATTCGATCCAAATGTCTCTCGCCCTCGCTCTCTCTCTTCCACCTTCCTCACCCGCCTTCCTCCACTTCTCCTCTCCCAAAAACCTCCATTTCCGACACAAACCTCCACTCCGTCTCCAAGCCGCCTCCTCTTCCACGTCATCGTCCTCTACCCAACAACCCTCCTCCCAACCCATCTCTAACCCCAAAACCGGGGTCATCATCATTGGAACCGGCCTCGCCGGCCTTGCTGCTGCCACCCGTCTCCACTCCGAGAACATTCCTTTCCTCCTCCTGGAAGCTTCCGACTGTGTTGGTGGCCGTGTCCGCACAGACGAAGTCGACGGCTTCCTCCTTGATCGTGGCTTCCAAATTTTCATCACTGCCTACCCTGAAGCTCAAAAACTTCTTGACTACAAAGCTCTCAACCTCCAGAAGTTTTATTCCGGTGCTCGAGTTTTTTACAACAACCAGTTTCATACCGTTGCTGACCCTCTCCGACACTTCTCCGATGCAATCAACTCATTGACTAACCCAATTGGCTCCGTCATTGACAAGTTACTCATCGGTTGGACCAGACTTCAGTTGCTGAGCAAATCGGATGACGAGCTTTTGAGTGCTGACGAGACCACCACCATTGATCTGTTGAATAAGATAGGCTTTTCAGATTCGATTGTCAGTAGATTCTTCAGGCCGTTCTTTGGTGGTATATTTTTCGACAGAAAACTAGAAACTACGTCTAGGTTGTTTGATTTCATTTTCAAGTGCCTCGCTTTAGGTGACAACACGCTTCCTGAGAGAGGGATTGGAGCAATTCCTGCTCAATTGGCGGCAAAACTGCCTTCCGATTCGATCCTGTTGAACACGAGAGTTGTTTCTGTTGATTCGAGCTTGACAGTGAGGTTGGAAAACGGAGAGGTTTTGGAGAGTGAGCTTGGAGTGATTGTGGCTGTTGAAGAGCCTGAAGTGGATAAGATCTTGGCGGGAATGGTTGGTTATAATCCGGTTCAGAGGAAAAAACCTAGCAGGAGGACGGTTTGCTTGTACTTCTCTGCGGATTTGGAGCGGATTCCGGTTGAAGACCCGGTTCTGTTTCTAAATGGATCAGGTAAAGGAATTGTGAACAATATGTTCTTTGCAACCAATGTGGCTCGGTCTTATGGTCCGCCAGGGAAAGGTCTGGTTTCGGTGTCGTTGATCGGGTTGTTTGAGGATGTGTCAGACGATGATCTTACGGCTGAGGTGGTTAAGGAGCTTTCGGGTTGGTTTGGTGATTCAATGGTTGGGTCATGGAAGCACTTAAGGACGTATCGGGTTGCATTTGCTCAACCGAACCAACGCCCTCCAACCGATTTGATGAAAAATCCTTGTATTGGACCGGGTTTATACTTGTGTGGTGATTACTTGACTTCTG
>CAODLS010388413.1:0-16364 GCA_948243855.1 Flueggea neowawraea
CATCAGCCTTCTCGGACACGCGACAAGTCAAAGCATATTCAGGTGCAACATAGCCAAAGGTTCCTGCTACCCCTGTTGTTGCATGGGTTTCAGACGTTCCCAAAAGCCTGGCCAATCCAAAGTCGGACAAATAAGCATTCAAGTCATTGTCCAATAATATGTTACTAGGCTTGACATCACGGTGTAGAACTCGAGGAGCACATTGATCATGAAGATATGCAAGCGCCTGGGCTATGTCCAATGCTATCTTGTGAAGAATCCTCCAACTAACAGCTCTGTTTGATCTCTCCTTGATGAAATCTTCCAGGTTACCTCCAGGCAAATAATTGTATATGAGAAACATCTCCATTTCACTGGCATGATAACCTATCAGAGTCACCAGATTTGGGTGCCGTACCCTTCCAAGGGCCTTTATCTCGGCATGGAACTGTTGAACGCCTTGGAACCTTCCGACAGCCAGTCTCTTTATAGCCACTAGATTTCCCGGAGAAATCTCAGCCTTGTAAGTGGCACCAAATCCTCCATTTCCAATGCAATTACTAGCATTGAAATTCCCTGTTGCTTGCGCAATATTTTCATACAACAAAGGGACTCCAATGTCAACAAAAACTTTGATTTCCTTTGGTTCTGAAACCCGAACCCTGGCATCTGGGATCATCTTTCTGGTGTAGAAGAAAAGTAGAACAAGCGCAAGAAGAACAGAAAGAATAGCTGCTGCAGATGCTATGGATGCAATTTCGATTGAATTGAGTCCATTATCCACAGTTGTCGGTCCTGAGGACGAACTTGTAAGTTCATTGGCATTGCTGCTTGCCAAATCTGGAGATGATGCAGATAAGGAATAGAAGCGGAATGGATTCTCATGCGGTGAGCTATCGTTTACCACCTTACCATTCAGGGAAAGGCTCCTAGGCAAGTTACTGAAGGTTGCATTAATGGTCAAAAGAGATCTAGCAACAACAGAACCACTGGCCATGTGCCACGAAGATTCATTATTGTCCGACTGAATGTCATCAGAGAGAGAACTTAAAGGCATATTTAGCATTTCAGGGGAATGCAACCTCCAGAAGCTGGAAGAAATGGCAACGGTCAGGTTGTTACCTGCCAAGGATATGTACTTCAAGTTCTTCAACACAAAAAGACTGGCTGGAATTTGACCCTGAAGTCTGTTATTGCTGATATCAAGGCTAACAAGAGATTTCAATTCCCCCACACTTCCAGGGATTGACCCTGAAAATTGGTTATCAGATGCAGCCAAAAATCTAAGCGATCTACACATTGCCCCGATGTTAGAAGGAATGGGACCAGATAGCTTGTTTTTGCTTACATCAGCAATCATTCCATGAAATTTACCACAATTCCTGACTAAGACTCCAAAAAACTCTCCGCTGAGCTTGTTTCCGCTGGCCAGAAAAGCATAATCAGTTTGCCTCCTGCATCTCTCCGGAGCAACTGGAAGCCACCGAATTGAACCACTGAAGTTGTTTGCGCTGAAGTTATGAATCATTGCTAAATTATCCACAGAAAGCGGCAAATTGCTTGCAATGCGCGTTTTATGTGAGAAGAAGGAAATATATGCAGATGAAGGGTCATAGGCTTGGACAATGCCAAAGTTTAACAAGGAGACTCGCGGACAAACCCTGTAACTGAATCTTGGAATGGGCCCTGTCAAGAGGTTCTCACTAATATTAAAAACACTCATGCAGGAAAGAGGGATGTTATTGTCAAGTTTCCCGCTGAGCCTATTTGAGCTTAAATCAAGATACCCTAGCTTCGTGCATCTATTAAAGACTCCATTGATTTCTCCACCAAAACCATTGTGAGCAAGGTTCAACATCTCTAAGTTCTCACAACCACCCCAATCGTTTGGGAGCTTCCCTCCAAGAGATGCTTTTGGAGCCCAAAGTACTCTCAGATTTGGAAGGGTTGTAATCTCCACAGGAATAGACCCTTGAAAGTCATTATACTCTTCATTAGCAACACTCGGCTGCCCAATGAATGACTCTCCACTAGAACTTTTCCTGTTTGGCCACGTTTCATAAAGGCTCGAAAGGACAAGAACTGACAACTGAACACACTTTCCAAGCTCAGGCGGGATCACACCATTAATGAAGTTTCTTGAAACATCTAGAATTTCAAGCCTCTTTAAGTGACCAAGCTCGCGAGGAATGGCACCCGTCAACTTATTCAAAAACAACAAAAGCGTCCTTAAATGCCGACAATTTCCCAAACTGCCAGGAATCCTGCCAACAAGGAAATTCCCGGATAGATCAAGATGCTCAAGATACCCACAATAGCTTCCAAAAACATCAGGGACAGTTCCACTGAGCCCATTACTACCCAAATAGAGTCCCCTCAACTTCAAAAGCCTACTGAAAATCCCGGGAATCACTCCCTTCAACTTGTTACCAGCTAAGTTCAAAATCTCCAACTCCAAACACTTCGATAATGAAGTTGGAATCTCTCCATTAAGCCTATTAAACGCAAGATTTAAAACCCTTAATCTCCTCAATCCACCAAACTCATCAAGCAATTTCCCCGTAAACAAGTTCCCTTCAAGATCAACCACTTCTAACTTCTCTAACCGCCACAACTCCACAGGAATTTCACCACCAAGTTCATTGTAAGGCAAAGCCAAAACCCTAAGCTGACTAAGCTTTCCGATTAAAGGTGACAACTTCCCCACCACCAACTTCCCACCATAATCAGAACATTTCCTTTCAATTCCAAATCTAACAAATGGAAAAGCTAAGGACTTTTTACACGAAAGAGCCTGCGAATAATTACCTCCATGCCCTTCATCACCACTGATATTCACTGAAACCACCCTGGAATTGCCATCACAGGTCACTCCAAACCATGAACAGTGGTCAGAATTGCTTAAGTTCCAGCTCGAAAGAACTCCATGTTGATCAGAAACAAGGGTCTTGATTCCAAGCAAAACTGACTTGTCGTCCACAGCCTCTCCTAGAAGTGAATAAAGGGCACAAAACAAGCTAAAGGCGAAAGCTTTCTGCCATAGATTGCATTTCATGTTTGTGAAAACCCTAGAAAGAAAAGTCCGCACACCTCTCTCTTCTTCTTGTTGCACGAAAACCAAAAAAAAAATTCTTTTTCTTTTCTGACAGACCCAAAAAAAAGAGGGTTTCGAGGAAAAACCGAGTCTTTGGTGAGTCTTGACTTGGAACTACCACAAGTAGTGCTGTTGCTATTGTTGTTACAAACTGGTTCTAAGGTTTGAGCAGAGTTGATCTGATCTGGGTTGTCGTTTTTTTGGAAGTCTAGGAGAGTGGGGCCAAGGTGGACTTTACTGGTGAGAAGGGAGGGTCCAGCTTGCCGGTGAATGAATGAATGCATCATTCCATCCACACGGCTGTCTGTCAGACGACGCGTTGGGTGGTTGTGGGGTCCCTTTTTCACTGACATTTGCGCATGAATGTTTGCCACGTGGACTTGTGTCCTTCGGACTTTCTGTTAGTGTTAGACTAATCGTAATCCACAGTTTCTGAAATCGTCTGGCTGAACTCTTTTTATTAAAATCTCAGTTCTTAATTCCTCAGTTTAGCAGCCTTTTATTAAAGTCTTAGTTTCTAATTCCTCAGTTTTTTCATCCGTAATTTATGGGCTACTTTAAGAGTCTCGCAGGACGCCGACTCAATTTTTCACTAAACACAATTTTATTTTAATCCCTCAACTTTTATCTAATAATTTATTTAATATTTTCTACCCCAAATTCATTAAAATAAAAATAATTCATTCAAATAAAAATAATTTATTAAAATAAAAATATTACATTAAAATAAAAATTACCAAAATGATAATTTTGTGAAAAAATATTATTTTATGAAAAAAGATTGGATGTAAAATTTTAGAAATTACCAAAATTGAAAAGTACGAGTTGATATGAAAATGAAAAAAATGAAGCTTTGGGATTGAATTGATAATTGGTGAAAGAGGAAAATTTTGATGGATTATTTTGAGAATATTGATAGTTAACAAAATTTGATGGGTTATTTTGTTGGGAGGATTGAGTATTTTCATTGTTGTGATCCATAATTTTAGGAAACAAATTGGAGTGAGAGTAATTTGAGAGTATGGAAAGAAATTTTAAGAGTTGAGAGAGTTTGGGAGAGAAATTAGTGTTTGAAGTGAAGAAATGATAGAAAAAATGTGTTTAGGAGGGTATTTATAGGAAAATAGGTAAAACTAGCCGTTAGGAACTAAAAAGGTAATTTTTCAGCTCCCAACGGTACACCAACGGTTGGAGTAAATCTGACCGTTGGATCAAAACGATCAAACGGTCAAATTTTATTACTTTTTTTTAAAAAGAAATGTTAGGCGCGGGACCAATGAACATGCGCCTGATGCAGCTAGCTCGTCCTCCTAACGGACCGGGATGCAATAACGCGTCCCTGTCCACCGGATTAGGAACAGGTTACAACCGGCCTTATAAAGTGGAGAGAAATTTCTTTTAGCAAGTAAGAGTATTTATAATTTATTAAGCTATTTATTTAGCGGTTGATGAATTATCATATTAATAATTTATTAATTTTTTATTTATTAGAGTATTTTTAATGTCTATAATTAATTTAGAGTTTTATAGACTGTTATATTAATAATTTATTAATTTTTTAGTTATTATATTTTTTTTAATTTATAAATTTTTATTATATTTTATTATGAGATCTGTAATTTTATTATATTTAAGTTAAAATAATATTTAAATATATATATCATAAAAATTATTTAATTAATTTTTTAAAAATAATATTTTAAAAAAATTAAAATAGTAAATTAGATAAATATTTAAATTAAAACAGTATAATTATCAATGAGAAAAAAAATTGAACCTAATAAAAATAAATTATGCATCATAGTAAAAAGAAATAAAAAATAGAAAAAATGTTAAATAATACAAAAAAACAAAAAAATAACAAAAATTAAAATATATATTTTTTAAACAGGTGAGTCCACTTTTGCCAGTAGATCCAACCATGTGATGCGCTTTAACCGCATGACATGGCAACTCAAATGGGTGATGGGGCCCATGAAACTCGCACATAAAACGTACAATAGAATTGCCCTTATAGTATATCTCCATAATCTTTAATACTTAACCTCTCATTATACTGTATTATAATACCCACAATAATTTCACTCATCATTTAATTTATTTACAATATATAAATAGTAAAAAAAATATTTATTTCACATAAATATTTTTTTCAGTTAATATTTGAGTTAAAAATAATAAATAAAATATATCTATCATGAAAATTAGTTAATTGAATTTTTAAAAATAAAATAAATAGTAGATCGAATAAATATTTAAATTAAAATAATATAATTATCAATGAGAATAAATTTAAATCAACCAAATAAAAATAAATTAGGCAACATAATAAATTACATAAATTTAAATTAAAATAATATAATTATCAATAAGAAGAATTTTGTTGAAAAAAAATAGAAGTAACAATAATAAAAAAGAAAGCAAATAACAAAAAAATAAAATACAAAAAAATATATTTTAAGTGGGTGGGGTCCACTGGTTTGATGTGCATCACAAACGTGAAGTGCATCAAACTTTCAAGCTCTCCCATTAAGAGTTTGATCTTGTGCACGGTTAATGTTAGACATTAACATTGCACTAGCGTTGCTCTAAGAGAGAATGATAGAGAGGTGGGTATTTTCAATTTTTTTTCTTTCAAAACATTCAGAAGTTAGATACTAAATGTACTTGACTAATTTGGGTTTGAGCCGTGCAGAATTTATATAGGTGGTAAAATTTTTTCTATCAAATTTTGAACCTTTTTTAAACTTAGTTCCATACTTGAGACTTAAAATTATTGATTAATTAAGAAGAGTTGCTACCACTCTACCATAACTATTGATGGTATTTTCAATAAATGTTACTCCCTCATTTTTACAAAGAGTAACTTTTAAGATTTCGACACATATATTAAGAAAATAATTAAATTACATTAATTATAGTGATAATTTACTAGATTAATCTTATTTATTTTAATAGAATAAATTGGATGTAGTTATTTAAATACTATACAAATATATAGAATGTCAAATATGGAACAAAATAATAAAAACTTCTTAGTTTTAGAAAATATCACTTATTTTGACAAAAGACAATTTTTCTAAAAAAAAATTCTTTGTAAAAAAGAGAGAGTAAAAATTAGAATAGTTCTATCTTTTTTTTTATAACAAAAGGCTTCTTCTTTTACCGTTTAAGATTATTTATTTAAAAAATATTTACAAATTAATGATTAAGCTTCTTTTTATTTATAAGAGAAGCTTCTATTTATATGATAGGCATTTCTCAGTCAAGTCAGTTTTACTTGAAAAATGGTTTCGTAATGATATCTCTCAATGGTTAAAAAAAATGTTTTAACTATGTAAAGTTTATGATTAAACTTTACATAGTTAAAGCAAAGGTGAAACAATTATTTCGGTAATGAATATACCAACATTTTTTTTGCCGAAAATAAATATACTAACTCAATTGGAGGAAAAAAAGGTTGTTGCTTAGGTCATATTTGACGGCGAGTATACACTTGTAACAGGACAAATGAAAACTTTATGAATAAAAGGTGTCAGTAATCTTGTACGGTAAATGCAACAAGAAGTCATGGTGTAAGAAAATCTGCTTAATATCAATTATAAGGGGATAAATCTCTACAAACTCTGTTGAAACCAAGAATGATTGTTCAGACAGAGAATCAGAGAAAACTAGTTTAAATTATAATCAAGTGGGAAAAGAATGATAAAATTGATTGCACATAGATTCACCATGCGAAGCAGAATTGCCAAATCATCTCAAGCTAATTAAATATAAGATCTGATATCATTTACAGCTCACAGATGGATTATTATTTTAGACAGCAAACAATAAACATGGTAATACTTAAGATGATATCTTCATACATGGAAGCATATCAGTGGAAGAAAAGATACTCTATCATGCTTTGATCAATCCCACATAACTAAAATATAGAAACACGAGCAAGTACAAGCCTTTTTTTGGATAAACAATTTCAGTTTGTCTAACATGGCCATGAACATAATCAAGCTTGCAAGTGGGTTTGTAGCTCATCAATATTGGAGCCAACTCTAGTAATAAGAAGTCGAGAATTCGACTTTATATCATTGTGAGAAAAAAAAATCATCAAGTTTACACCTGACTACGTTCAACAGGGCTTGACGACAGTACTGCTCAGCTCACATGTGTTGAAGTACACTTCTGATGAGTAAAACTTTTATCCAAACACCGCACTTTATGAGAACATAATCCAAAAAATGTCTGAGCAAGAAAAACTGTTTACTGATACGAGGTTTTTATTTATCATACATTATGCTGCTAAGTAATGTAGATGAGAGTATTATTTAACAGGAATATCAGAAAGAACAGATGTACACTGATCAAGCTAAATTGAACAATCTTTCTAAAAGTTTCTTCCAAATTTCTTTTAATTTTGTACATTGATTTAGAGATTCCAGTTTTGTTGCATCAATGCCTTCCTCTCCTGCAGGCTATGGCAAAAAACGACTCATTTTCTTTGGATATTACCTAGTAGAATGTGAAATACTATGCAACTACTTGGCTGAACCTAGAAAATATAGATTAGATAACATTATTATTATATCAACCAGGGATTTTGGGGGGCGACACAGACAAAGATTGCAACTTTTCCTTTTTGCAGGCCTTGTAGCAAATCAGTGAGGGGAGGCATCCTGATTACGAGACAATTATGCATAAAACTTACACGTCAGGTTGTATAGGCATTTAGCAGAGCAAAGATGGAATCTATAAGAGTTATAGAGGAATCAATCATCTCATCAACAACAACGACCACAGCGGTATGAACAAGGCCACTTGCAGCATGAGAAGCAACTAGACAAACGAAAGCTGCAGCAACAAGTCGGCTTTGAACAGGAGCAGCAAAATGGGTTTGAACAAGAGCAGCAAAATGACTTTGAACAGGAGCAGCAGGACGACTTAGGAGAGGAGCCGCAAACTGGTTTCATACAATTGCAACAAACCGGTTTTGCACAGCAACAGTAGGCTGAATCCTTACTCGCTTTGCCTGCCTTTGGCTTTGAACCATCTGATTTATCCCCATCTACCAAGCTGCATAGACGTTCAAATCAATGAACTTGTTCAGTGCTATTAATTACGGGTTTTCTTGGAATGCAAATGAAACTTAAAGAATGTCTGAATCAGTATTTTAGGTAATGGGACGAGAGGAAAGCAGAGGGAAGCATACTCAGAGGAAGAATGACAGCAGCATTTCTTTAGGCTACAGCGCCAGCAATGGCAGCATCCCCAGCTGCAACTTGTACAACAATTGCACGACGGCCATGAACACTTCCAACAAGAACAGTTTGGCCACCTAAAGCAGCATGGTGGCCAACCAAAGCAGCTGCTCCACCTAAAAGAACAGCTTGTCCACCTACACCTAGGCCGAAGACATGAGCAGCAGGACCAGCTACAACTACAACTGCTGCAGGATAGACATGAACAACAGCTCTTCTTCTTTCTTCTGCAATACATATAACAAGTTTATTTATTGTCAATAGAGAAATTGATATGGGAAGTTCAAGTTAATTCAATATAGTATGCATGTATAATTCTGGAAAATTACATATCTGATTTACATGCTTGTCAGCATGCAATTCTTGATACATCAAATATAAACTGTGACATCAATTGCTTTGGAGTTGCTAAGCACACTAGTTCAATAGCAAAAGAATTTGCAGATACAGAATAAAACAACTTACACAGGTAAAGGGGATGCCTTGTCTCTAGTTCCATCTAAATGTTTATATTTCTTTGAAGATTTAGTTGGTATGGCACCTGATTTGGTTCCATTGTTGTGATCCGCAGGAGGTGTCCTTACTGGATTCTCTGTAGCCCTATCTGCTACTTGAATTACTCCATTCTTTTCTGTTTCCTTCTTATGTTTTTCAATTTCCACAACTGGAACTGACGGCCCCTTACGGTGGTTCTCAGTCTTAATTGCTGCAATGGGACTTCGAGGCTGCGGTGGAATTGGTGGAGGCAATTCACGTGACTTTGTAAGCTCTCCAGACTTGTGCATATCAGAAATTGCAGCATTTCCTCTTGCAAAACTAGCATTTCCTATATGAATACTAAACAATGACTCGTTTGAAGCAACACTCCACTCCAGCGGCGTTGTTGATCTGCTTCTTGCAAAGGCAGAAGGCGGAATCCTGGAAGGATCATATCCTGATGATCGTTCCATCACTTGTATAGGAGGTGATTGTGTTGGTGATATAATTGGCATTAGGGATTCATTGGTAACATCTGAAACCGGAGACATGGATGCCAGATGAGGAGAATCATTCTCCTGTTCTTCTGATGAAGAAGAACTGTTTCTGGAAATTACATAAACTTTCTTATGTTTATCCGATGCTGGTTTAATATCCTTGTTGACTTTAGGGGAGGGCAAAGAAGCTCTTTTGAGGTTGAATTCTGTTTTCATGTTCACTTGGAAGAGATCATCCGATGATCTATGCGGCGAAGATGAACACAAAGAAGAGGAGGAACCGAATTTGGCAGCAGCGAAAAGCTCATACACATTGTCATCAGGCTGTGATGGTGAATACTGACTGCTAAGACTTATATCAATAACCTCACGGTTTCTGTCAGAATCCCTACCGCTGCTTCCTGTTCCATCAATTCTTTCAGGGTACATCTCGAAATGCTCATTACTTCCGTTCCAAACCAGAAGCTTTGGAAATTTCTGGATGTTACCGCTGTTTGCCTTAATCCTGTATACAACTTCTGTATATGGTTCTTTCTTTGGTTGCTGTTTTGATGCTTGTTGCTTCCACCCTTCTTCCCCAATTCCATACCTTCAAATTTTTATCAGCTTCAGCTCTTATTTGCCAAGTTATCATCAATATTGACAGATAAAGAATCAAATGAGCACCAAATGCACCAAAAAAGAAAAGAAAAGAAAAGAAAGGTTACGATATTCTTTTGTTACAAAATGACACTTTTTCTTCAATGGCTACATCAAAATTTCCCACCTAAAGCTTTTCACTTTATTTCTTGTTTACATAATGCATTTATGCCCATGAATCAACCATACACGAGCTTCAAAACCCACATTTTTGTTCTTCAACAAAAACAAAAAATCGAAAAAAGGAACATTCTTAATCATGTTAAATCAAGATTCTTACAACATTAGACCAAATTAATCGCATTACAATCAAAAGAACCATCTAGTAGGACCCACTTTTGTACCATGATATGCCTTTCTGTCCGCAGAATCCGACATAACTAGCCGCTATATCCAAATTCTTGCCGGAAGCGGCACTGGCGATCCCTCCGTTCAATCCTGCTATGGTATGCCCATTCACCCTGCAAAATTAGTCCTAAAATCTGATTTGTAAAAAAAAACAAGAGAGAGAAAATAAATAAATATTGGTTTAGCAAAAGAAAATCTTGTTTTTGCTATATTTGTTAGGAAGAATGAGAGAAAATCACGGAGACAAGAAATGTGAAATGGAAATGTGAATTAGGGTTTTGGGGATTTTTGACTGCGGAAGAATTTGCTGCAATTTAGGGGTTCCATTAACTAACTTTAGATGCTTTTCGCGCCAACTGCAACGACATCACAGAAAGATGATCCAGTGCTTTGTTCCCATGTTTATGATTTCTGGGCCTTCCTAACCCATTTCGCCAGGTCATTAAGTTTGTCAGTTGTTAGTTTTTGATTTGATTTCTCCATAATCTAGATTCCAATTTTCAGGGATGAAATTAAACAGAAAATATTTTTTTTGGACTCCTAGTCATGATCATTTGACAATATATTTGACTAGAAAATACGGGAAATTCAGATTCTATTAATTTGCTATAATTAGGTTTGTTTATATCCAATTGTTGGCTAACTTTACTACTAAACCGAATTATTGTTTCTTCTGTGTTGAACAAATTGAAAACAGTTTATATGTGTACATTTTCAAGTCATCTTTACTTGTTTTAATATATATTATAATGTGATTGTTGTTGCTTCTTATCAGCAACGATCTTAAAAATTTGAAAATTGAATTTTGACTTCTTGTAAAAAAAAAAGGATAGATCGAAATCTTTGTCTTTAGATTACTTTGATATTCAAACCAACTTTTTTTTTGCAGAAATTTAATACTCTTTTCCCCTCATGCGCCTTATTAGTCCCTCGCCTATTATAGATTTGGTGAGTGTTACCTAAATTGTGTTAATTATAACTGAAATTTGATAAAAGATTAGTGGTAATTACGTGGTACACCAACAAAACTTTACAAAATTTATTTCATACGGACAACTTTCACATATTACAGATTCACGTGCGTCACTTTTCGAATTTACGGTGCGATTTTTCAAATAACACGACGTTTTGTTTATATGTTGTTGATATTTATATGTGTTTGTATGTTGTTGATATTTATATAGTTTTGATTTATTGTTGATGTTTTCTATATTTGCAAATTCAAAGCGTCTTTCTTATATGTTGTCGATATCTTTTGTTTATATGTTGTTTATATATCAAAAATAACATATAAACAAAATATCAATAACATATAAATAATATACCAAAAACAAATCAATAACATATAAGTTACAGATTTGTTTATATATTATTTTCAACATATAGACAATATATAAATAAGATATCAACGATATATAAATAACATTCAAACAATATATGAACAATAAACAAAATATAAATAACATACTAATAATATATAAATATCAACAATAAATTAATAACATATAAACTAGTCTGTAAATCTGTAATATTGATTAGTATGCCGCAATGTTTAAAATTTAAAAAATATATCACGTGAATATATAATTAATGTTTTTGGGCTCCGTAAATATATAAGGGAAAATTGTTACAACATGGATTGGGCTCAGTAAACTTAGCCCTAAGACTTTGGTAAAGGCCTAATAAACAAAAGTCTACATATAATGTGAGAAAATGGGATTAATACATATTTTATCCTCTAAATTTATATATTTTTTTCTTTTATTACCTTAAATTTTTTAAGTGTTTAATTTACTCTCTAAATTTGTTAAAATTATTTCAATTAAAAGTTTTTTCAATGTGTTTGAATTTCAGAATCCTCCAATTTATCTTCAAGTTATAACTCCTAAATGTAGAAGTAAAAAAGAATAAAAAAACCCGTAATAAACCTATAATAAATTAAAAAAAGATAAATTATCAAGTTTAATCAAATTTAAGGGGTAATTGAGATAATTTAAATAAATTTAGAGAGTAGTTGAAATAATTTAAATATATTTTAAAGGTTAATTGAATATTCGAAAAGTTTAGAGTAACAGTAAAAATAATGTAAATTTAGAGGGTAAGTTATGTATTAGTCAAAAAAATGCAAATCAAAATTTGTAGGGCAAATAACCGACCATAAACCCTCTAGTCTACCACTATAAATGACACATGTCTTTTCATTTTTCAGATAAGTAGATGGAGGACAACCACGTATTCCTTCCATATAGTATTTCCCTACGAAGCTAAGGAGCACGACCTAAAGAACCAATCCAAGCCACAAAAGGCACGAACTCCCTGTGCTTCGCGAGGGTCTGAGAATTGCAAAGTTTATGAGCATAGAGTTAAGGATTTTGGGGGTGATAAGAATTTTTAAAAAGAATTTTTATTAAGGATTTTAGTTATTTAATTTTAGTATTAGTTATTTAATTTGAGAAGGTATTTATTTAATTGTAATTTTAAAAATTATTTAATTTTAGATATTATTATTTAATTTAGTCATCAATTACTTAATTTTGTAATAAATTAAGTAACTTTAATTGTTACTTAATTATTGTTAAAATTATTTAATTTAAGTCTTAATTTTTTATTTATTAAAAGAATCCTCATTATTTTTTTTTTTAAAAATTTTTATTATAGTTACAACCAAATTTTAAGAATTGAGAAGTCGATGCGTTAATCGTCTAGAGCTTATAGCTTAGACCATGGAGCCGACGAACTAATTCTTAGGAGCTTGGGCTCAAGCCTTGGACACTCTAAAAGTATCTCTAACAGTTTTTAAATTTAAAAAATAAAAATATATTATTTAATTTGATTATTTATTTTAAAATTTAAAATTAATTTATTTTTTATCTCAATAATTAGTATTTTATTATCTAAATTTAAAACTAGAGAAATGAGTGAAGTTGTGCTTCATATATAGAGAGAGCAAAATTGTTAATTTATTGTTATATCTAGGCAACACTAAAAGTCATCCATCTTCAACAAAAATACTTTTTTCGCAAATACTAAGTGAGTGGCACAAAAGAAGAGTAATTCTTAAATTGCCCGATAGCAAAAGCCAATTAAATTAAAATTGATAAGTGAAGTGTAGTTATTAACATAAATTAAAGTATTCATTTATGAATAACCAGAAAAGGAAGAGCAACTCTTGTGGTTCCTACAAGGATTTTCGTCCACTAGCTCATCCATAAATCATAAAATTTTTTAAAGAAGGCCAAATTTCAACATACGATAATACTTATTTTAAATACTATTATTATTAACTTTCTTAATAATTAAATAATCGAAAAAGTGCACAAAGGCTAATAAATATTTTTTTATTATAAAAGTGTATAAAAATGGAAAAACATAAATAAACATCTCTCAACCATTGTGATTGGGGAAAATCACACTTTTATAACAAAATAAAATAATAATCTTACAAAATGCCAAAAAAATAAACTGATTTGAAAATGTTCATATTTGCGAGAAATTGCGATATTTTTGTGAGAAATTAAATTTTTTGCAAAAAAAAAATTTTACAAAAAAATTACTTTTTCACAAAGTCTCCAAAAACATTTCATAAGGTCTTTAAAGGTCTACAAAAGAGTTTATATATTTTTTATAATAGATTTGATTTAATAAATTTTTGATGTAATAATTTTTAAGGTCTTCAAGAGTCTCCCAAATATCTCAAAAGTCTTTAAAATGGAGTTCATAAAATTATTAAATAAATAAATATTTTAAATAATTAATTTAATTTATAAAACTATACAAATGTCTTCAATAGTCTATAAAAAAATCTACAATAACCTTCAAAAGTCTACAATATTTTACCAAAAAAATCTACAATAATCTAACAAAAATCTACAATAGTCTACAAAAGATATGCACAACAAACTAAATAACTAATTAACAATTACATAAAAATAAATAAATTCAAGACAAATCAACCAAAATCAATCAACAAAAACTTGTAGAAATCAACCAAACTAAATAAAATCAATATGACAGTCAGACAGTTCAATCAAATTTTTTCTATTTTTTTCTATAAAATAAATTATATAAGAATTGAAATAATCTCATAAAATTCTAGGGACAGTTTTTTCATCTTCATTAAAAAAAAAGATACAACAGCTATGGTTGAAAACTTTAGTCGTTGCCCTCAACCATGAAGTTGCTAGGGTTTCACGTCGCCGACACTGCTCTCGTCCCGTAGCTTCTCGTCTCTGGTTTCGGTCGTGCTTGCAGATGTGGTGTGTCCTTCGACGTTGCAACGAAAGTGCTTTGGGGATGAGAGAGAGTCGAGGTTGCGTTGTTCGAAGATGAGAGAGAGACGAGGTCTCATTGTTCGAAGACGAGAGAGAGGATGAGAGTGGCAAGTGAGAGAGAGGATGAAGATAGAGAAAGGAGGAGACAAAGAGAGGAAGAGAGAAGACATAAGAGAGAGAGAGGGGGGGGAGAGATAAATGAACGATATTTTGATAGAGATGAGAAAGACCCGAGATTTTAGGAGAAAATTTTATAGTAGATAAAAATGGTATTTATGTAAGTGGAATATTTTATTCTTCTATTTAGAATAATTAAAATTAAGGGGTTAATTATGACATGTGACATAATTAATTCTTATAATTGGTGTGAGTCATCTGACATTTTTATCTCTTAATAGAGTTTTGCAATTTAATCTTCATTTTCGTATAAAATCACCACAATGACTAATACTTTACTGTTTAATGGACCGATTTAATGCAAGCGAGATTAATTAGGCGTAATACAAATTTAAAGATGCGTCCCACATTTCGTTAAAAAAAAAATGCGTCCCACATTTGGGGCCACCCAGCACACCTCGCGAAAATAAAAAAATATTTTTCGAGCGGCAACATTAACACGCAACTGGACCAGTTCTTATACATCTGAAGAAGGTTACTTTCTGGGTATAGAGAACACGTCTTGGCTTCTCCTCTCATTGTTTTTATTATTTGATTTCACAATCCGAGGCGGAGGCTGTCTTTTGGAGGTAATTTTTGTTTCTACGATATGGGTTCTTTTTGGTTTGTTTGATTTTTTTTCCTCTTCTATTTTTTATAGATTTGGAGTCATCGGGTTCTCCTTTACTGTATAAGTTCGGTAGAAACTGGTTTTGGGCGTGGAATTGTGAGTTCTTTTTGTGTTTATTGACGGGAGTGATTGAGTTAAATGATTTTTTTTGAAAAAATTGATGTTTTTACTTGTTTATGTTAAGGTTTGTTTAAATTTCAGAGGTTTGAGTGTGATTGGTGAGAGGCGGGTTCTAAATTTTGCAACTTTTAATCGGTGAGAGACTCATTTGTAATTGACTGACTGAACTGAATCATTCCTTTTGACTGTGATTAGGTAATCTAAAAGGAGCGAATTTTTGGTTATGTTTGTTCATTGAAGCCGAATACTTTCTTTAGCAAAGTGGTGCGTACTTATCTGATCAATTCGCAGATGTATTATCATGAGCTGTGCCAGAGATATCTTTTAAGGTTTTGATACGGATATGTATGGAGAGCATGGATAATGTTGATGGATGCCGCTAAAATTTTCAATGTAGTCAGTGATGAACTCATACTTCAAATACTGACAGAGCCATTTAATGAGCTGTAATGCATAACCCCTTGGCGAAATTCTGTAACTTGGAATCAAAAGCAGAAAAATTGAAGCTCAATGAAAGAATCACGAAATTCGCGCTTGCATCCGGATCTTCCTGAATTTACCTCATCCCGCAGCAATGAAAGGCGCAGTTCAGAGGGACATCTAACTCGTGGGTTTGGATTTCCTGGCATGAAAAGGAGAGGCCATGGCCATGGCAGTCGTTCTTGGATAAAGATTGACCAGGATGGGAACTCAAAAACTTTGGAGCTTGATAAAGCTGCAATAATGAGACATTGTTCTTTGCCTTCCAGAGATTTGCGGCTTTTAGACCCTCTTTTCATTTATCCTTCCACAATTTTGGGAAGAGAGAAGGCTATTGTTGTTAGCCTTGAACAGATTAGATGTATAATCACAGCTGATGAGGTTATCCTCATGAATTCCCTGGACGGATCTGTTATC
>CAODLS010388425.1:0-14632 GCA_948243855.1 Flueggea neowawraea
ACTCAAGAGCTGTTATTTCTAGAGGGGGTCAGGCTGTACAAATGACTACGGACCATGAACCTAACACTGAACGAGGCAGCATAGAGACCAAGGGTGGCTTTGTCTCAAACATGCCGGGTTAGTTTCTCATTAGCAATCTCAGCAAATTTTTTGTTTGAAATTCCGTTTATTATGAATTGTAGTTGTAATAAAAATGATACTTGTCTAAAGATTGAATGATCAATGTCTGGTAATAATTACTTTATTATTAAGAAATTTGAAAATAGTTTATAGTTTATGTCTTCATGATACAATCATGTGAAACTAGCAAACAAGGTCAAGTTTGAGTGTCATATGTTTGTCGTGAATCTTATATTAAGAAATTCAGTTGATTTATTTTACAATTCTAGATGATGTGCCAAAGAAAATGAATTTTTTGCTAATTAGCGAGTACTGCAATATCTAAACAATACTGCACTTTTGGTTCGGTATCTACTATGAAACTTTTATCTGTATAATGATCAATTAAAATGGAATTGATCAGAGACATGCATGGGGCTTAACTTAGTTGAATTCATGCATGATGTTTAATAACATGCCTAACCCTGTTCATCAATGTTCTCCTGCACTTGTTTACTCACTTTTTGTGCCTAAATTCATTTTTTTTTCATGTTTCGATTAAATGAAATGTACAAGGATGTCGGCTGGGTCAGTAAGACCTGCAAATAACTCGCCGTGTTTTTTGACTGTATTGCTATTTGACATTCTGCTGCCAACAATAAATGTGAGAACTATGACTATGGTTAGGACAAGAGTAAATATATTGATATTACTGGTGGTACTAATTGATTTGATGTGCAACCAACTGTCAGGGGACGTCCCTAGAGTTAATGGTCAACTGGCTGTTTCTCGTGCTTTTGGAGACAAAAGCCTTAAATCGCATCTGCGTTCCGACCCTGACATACGAGATACCAACATAGACAACAATGTAGATATTCTAATCCTTGCAAGTGATGGACTATGGAAGGTAAATCATTTTAAGATAAGTTTCATTTTAGCATTACTCAACTATTTCTTCTGCAGATTATTGCTTGCATTAGAAAGAACACATAAGACATATTTTTTTCCCTCGTCAATAATCCAGGTGATGTCAAATCAAGAGGCAGTTGATATTGCGAGAAGGATTAAGGACCCCCTGAAAGCAGCGAAACAGTTAACAGCCGAGGCACTAAAAAGGGGCAGTAAAGACGATATATCTTGTGTTGTTGTTAGGTTTAGGGGGTGAAATCTTTTGAAGACTGCTGCTTTCTGGTGATATGTAGCTATCATAAGAGCTTTTTCTCATAAAAGTTGCAAATTTCAGAAAACAACAATCACATATTTGTTGGAGTGTTCCTCGAAAAGGTCTGCAGAAGAAGAAAAATTTCGGCACAAAATTTGGTCATGGTTGAGTGTGGGAATTGATTGAAATTTGGCAAGGGAATGATAGAAAGGTTTTTTTTTTCTGTAAATTTATTTTATTTGTTATTAGGTTCTGGTGTTCAATATTGTTTGATTTCTTGGTGAAGTTAATTAGGAAAATCTTATGTATATTGCTTCTATTCAGCACCAAATACCATTTCTTTTTTTTTCTCCTTTGATTAAGATGGTTTTGATTGTGATTGGATTTATATTTTAATCCACCCATCAAATTTCTTTTTTATTCCAAGTTGTGAAGATTCATCTCTGTTGTTTACGCCCAGGAATCAAGAATTCAAGATATATGTACGACACCAGTGGAAAAAGAAAAGATATGTACGATTCTCCGCTTTGACTGTTTGACTTGTATGCTATGTTTTAAACCTTTTTTTTCTTTTTGACAAAGTAATGTTCTCAACGTGTATTTTCTTGTATGCAGAATGAGTAGTCTCAAAGTGAAATTTTATATTTTTTTGAAAAATGACAAATTCTGTAGAATTTAGTGTTTAATTTTATAGAACCTTAGAATTAGTGAAAGATTAAATAAAATAAAGAGTGCAACAAAATATAAAGAATGATTCTGCATAGATGTTCTAACAGATTTAGATCAAGCACCTAGAGCAACTAGTTTTAGAGCATCTTCAATGTTCTTTTTAATTCATAATCTTTTCTGTTATGAAGAGTTGTCTTCTAAAATTTAACTCCAATTTACTTTTTATATCATTTTTTATCTCTGAAAATAATATAAAGAGTAGAATTTATTTTCTATATCTAATTAACTAAAATGACTATCTACTTTAGTTGCCATTAATAAAATTTATTTTTTTAATATATTTTATTCTTTATCTCTACTCTTATTTAATTATTCTTCTTCCTTCCTCCAATAAAAATTTGTTATTTATGAAATAAAGAGTTAAATTACAAAGTACTACAAGAAGAAATTTGTATTTTCAATCTATATAATTTATAGTGCTTTATATTTTTATTAAAAGTTATCTTAAAGGCATAGAGTACCATTAGAGATGCTCTTACTGCAAAAAAAGTTAAATCCTGTTGTTGTGTATTAATGTTGTCTATAAATAGTCTTGGTATACTTGAGTGTGTGTAGACATTATAGAATCTCCAATGCTACTCTTATTTTTTAGTGTACTTTTTGTATAAATAAAGAGCATATTTAAGTACAAAGCGTAAAAATAAAAATTGTCTCTAATAGTGTTCTCTAAAATTAAATGTTTTTTCTTATTTCTTATTTATTTTTCTATTATTTTTATTCTTTTGCTACTCTTTATTTTTTAGTATACTTTTTGTATAAATAAAGAGTATATTTAAGTATAAAGAGTAAAAATAAAAATTGTCTCTAGTGTTCTCTATAATTAAATGTTTTTCTTTTAGAAGTAGAATAAAAATAATAGAAAAATAAATAAGAAATAAGAAGAGTGATGTAAATATTATGGAAACTTAAACCTCATTAACAACATAAAAGATAAAGAGTGAATTTGATTATACAAATTTGAAGAGTCAAAATCACTATTTAATCTAAATTTAAAATATAAAGAGTACATTAGATCTTTATTTTTTTGTGCTGACTCTTTAAAAATAAAATTTTTTAAACTTTAAAAAGAGTATTAGAGATGCTCTTATATAGACGAAGGATAAAAAGGTGGTTCAATTTTGTAACGTCCTGAGAATTTTTTAGAGTCAAAATTGTTTAAGAGTGACGACATAAGTTTTTTTTCAAAAAAAAAAAAACTAAGGTGATACATGGTTGTTTTGCTTTGTTTATCTACGCGACGACTGTTGAAGCCTGGATTAACGAGTGGACACATAGAGGAAATTACACATCTTATTGCCCAAAGATAGGCTGAACCTTAAGTTTGGGCCTAGCCCATCAGAAAAAGTTAGGGTTTTCACTTTCTAGGGTTAGCTCCTTCGGTGTTTCTCTATATATGCGGCCTCCGCCCATCACCAATGCAATATTGCTCGGGAACAATGGGAATCTCTGGCTGTATACTCCGCGGCGATCGGGTGGATGACAATAGGCGGCGCCGCCACCCCCCAGGTACCAGCGGCACATAAGCTACTGAGTCTGCACCATTCCGATTTAATTATCCTCTGTTCTTATTTTCGGTGAACGTTTTCACTAAGAAAGCTTATCTCTAACTTGCCTCTCCTTTCGGCTTCAAGGTTTGAGATCTTACGATCGATTTCTTGACGGCTTTGTTCTGGAGGCATATATTAAAGTACAAAGTTTAAGGGGTTGTTTAGATAATTGCAGTTGCTATGCTTTTCATCTGATTCCCCTTTCTTTGATACAATTTTTATTATAAATCTCTTTTTCTATCACTTTGAAGCCTGCCTAGGTTACAAAGTTTTCCTCGGTACAGGATCGTTGAATCCTGAAAGTTGCATGATTAAGTTTCGGACAGTTTATAATTTTACGGCAAATAACTGTAACTCATACATAGAACTGAAAACATTTGAAGCGATGCACTGATGCACGTTTTAAGGGTTTAATTGGATACTATGCTTACTATTTGTTAATTTGTACATTCAGATTAAAGGATTTAATCTCAAAATAAGATTACATTGAAGAGACAGCAGAAATTGAATGCGTTAATAGGATACTACTGTGGTGCGTAGTTGACTTAAGTGTCATTAATGGGTTAAGAGTTTAAGGAAAATACTTAAATACTTGGTAAGAGGATTAGATTTCTTACACGTCACAAACTTGGAAAATGCAATTTGATTGGCTAGGATGAGTTAAAAAACTCATCTGCTCATAAAGTGACGTGGCCAATCGAACGGCTAGAGTGTATTAAGATTGTAACCGTCAAATCTCCACCACACTCGCACATCGCGCACAGTAACTCTCAAGCACTGTAACCAAATTTCCCGTGCCGCGGCAGTCACTATAGATGGATGGTAAATTAAAAAATCTAGAAATAAATTTTAATAAAAAATTACAATTTATTTAAGTTTATATTCATAAGAATTTTAGTTGATTTTTTAAATTTTGTGCCTGTTTTAACTAATTGTCGAGTAAATTAATTTTTTAAGAAATAATTATTACAAAATTTTATAACAATACAGATGTTTGGCTCAAATTTATTCGGATAAATAGGAATATTTGTCCAAAACAAATTATCTTAAAATTTTATTTCTAAAATACCCTTCAATGAAATTTTAAAAATATATTTAATAATTTAAAAATATAATACAAATTCATTTAATATAGTTGAAATTTACAATGCATCATTAATACATTTACACTCATAATTAAATTTGATGCATGCATGATATTAAATACATACTTAATATGTAATTTTTTAAAGATATGGTACATGTTATTTTTTTTTCCGATTAAACACATGCATGGCATTCAAGATATGGTACATGTTAAATTTTTTTTTCCCGATTAAATATATGCATGGCATTCAAGATATATGGTACCTGTTAAATTTTTCTTTTCCAATTAGATACGTGAATGGCATTCAAGATATACTATAGCTTTGGCTCGGTTGAATCTCTGCATCAAAATATATCTCCTTTTTTTTTAGGGTGGAATGCACATGGATCGCAATTTCCTCTTGACCAAAAAAGATTAAACACAATATCAATACTAATTTTGCTATGAAGTCAGCTATTAGGGTTGTTCATGGGACTTGGAGATTCTTGAATCGAACTGAATATCTAAACCAAAAGGAACCAGAATAAAAAAATATTAATTTTTTACTTTCTTTGAACCGAACCTCCTATAAGTTATACTTTGGTTCATATATAATATAATTTGTAAAATATTTTCATGTTGAGATATCTGAACAATAAATCATTTATATAAGTGTACAAAACTTGAAATTACTTACATATAACACAATATTAGTGTATGTTAAGGTGTTCAAAACATGAAATTTAGGTCTACAAAGGTGTACAACATATTGTGTACACCTTTGCACACCTAAATTTCAAGTTGTGTACACCTTTGTTCACCTAAATTTCATATTGTATATTTTTGTACACCTAAATTTCATGTTGTGTGAAATTTAGCTATACAAAGGTGTACAACGTAAAATTTAGGTTGTACAAAAGTGTACATTACATAAAATTTAAGTGTACAAAGGTATATAACATGAAATGTTAAGTGTACAAAGGTGTGCACAATGTAAACTTTAGGTGTAACATCTGTACTGCAAACTCTATGCTATAAACTCAATTAAACTACTTGTAAAATTTATAAACTATACCATAAACTCTATGTCATAAACTTCAAACACTAAATTAGTACACACTAAATGCTATTAAGTAACATACACACTAAATGCTATTGTTTATTGAAAGATATTAAGTAGTCTAATATACAAATGCTATTGTTTCTTGAACATTAATAGAAGAATTATTATTAATTAACCACTTAAATCTTTAAATTACAACTAAAAAATCTTTTAATTGTTATAAAAAAATCACTTATAATTAGTATTTTTAACCACTTAAATCTTGCAAATTTAACTATAAAAAAATCTTTCAATTAACCCAAACAAGTTTTGGAAAAAAAATCAAAGTATAATTATACAACTTATAAATCAAAAAAATTATTATCATGAACTAATTGGTACTGCAAATTTGAACTCTTTTTTCCTGTTAGACGGTTTAGTTTTAAGGACTTTTTTTAATAAAAATAATTCTCAAATTTTTTTCCTGTACTTTAATGCCTCCACCTATTGTAGTAAAATTATGCATACAAACTTATTGACTGAATGAACAGGGGCCTATACCCTTCTAGGCAGCAACACCATTGCGCAGAGACTATCAAAGATTGCGCTCACTCACCCTGCTGAAACCACCTTTGGCCCGCTCAGTTTCTAAAGTTATACTTTGGTCTTACAGGAAAAAAAAATTCAAAGTTATACTTTGGTCTTCATCATAATTGTCGATGAACTTTTTTATGCAAATGAAGTATAATTAGTAAAAAAATTAACTCCTGATTGTATTGGAAAATGGTCTAGAAAATTTATTAACACTACAATTTTCTATGAGATTTGACTAAATTGTCTTGAAAATATAAATTATTTTATTGTTAATTTTTAATTTTTCTTCATTCTTTTTGAGGGTATTATAGACATTTGACATTTGGAAATCATTTTTATCCGGATAAATTTTATCCAAATAGATGCTCATTTTCTAATAAGATTCTAATAATATCTTTAGTTTAAGTCCTCTCGGTTCTCGCTAAAAAAGAGAAAAACATCACGAATTTAACACATGAAGAAATAAAATCGAAGAGAGAAAAGAAATTTTGTCAATGACAGATGCTCCCATTACATGCAATACAATGATTAATTAATAAATTTACTCATAATCAACCAAGGTTTAACAAAAAGAATTTGGCAAAAATTATCTCAAAATTAAGAAAATAATGACTCTTGATATTCTAAAAGATAAGCTCTCATAATAAACTCCAATTAGTATTAAATTTAATTGAATTGAATGGACATATATTAATTAGGTTTAGCAAGACTTAACAAGATATTTACATTCTAGTTATTTTGAAATCTAGTATAAGATGCCTTTCTACATTTTAAAAAATAGCTCAGTTTTTATTATTTACTAGTATATATATCCGCGGATGGTGTTGTACCGTATCACCTATTATATTTTTAATAATGTAATGGATTATAAATTTGGGTATAAAAAAGAAAAAGAAAATAAAATTATGCATAACTTTAGTTTTTGAATTTTGAGGAGTGAGTTTGAGATAAAAAAAAATAGATTTTAAGAAATTGTCTAGTCCCAATTTAAGTTTTATAAACATAATTTAAAAACACCAGATGTTAACTACAACATCGTCTTTGTTTATTTCAGAACTATTAAATACCTAAGAACAAAGAATATCATGATATATAAGTCTCATATTAAAAATTTGAGCAACATATAATCGTAATAGCCTTCAAAAACACTCTAGTTAAAGAATTACGCCTAACGAACACATGCGAGTCATAAAGGCGGGGACAATCACTTAATTTAGGCCAACAACTTAAGTTTGGGTTTAAAGGGTATGTCACTCTTTCTAAATGCAAATAATTTCAAAAATGAGTCTGAGTTGGGTTTGGTGCTTCAAGAATGTCGAGCTCTAGTCAGATTAGGCCAAGAGTTTTCTATTCAATTTGTAAAAAGGTAAGCTAATGAGGTTGCTCATTCACTAGCTAGAGCATCCATCTTGTATCTTAGTCCTTGTCTTTGGAACAATTCTCCTCCATTTATTGAGTATTTGTTAAAAGCTGATGTATCCTCCCTTTGATTAATAAGATCAGCTTTTGCTTTAAAAAAATGCAAATAATTTCGCATTAAAATAAAACTTCAAAGGAGAAAAATTTAATATAGATGTGACATCAAGTAATGTCATAAATTATAATTGAACAAAGATATAAGAATAATTATAAGATAAAACTATTATGGTATAGCTTATATTGTCGGTTCTCTTGAATACTGTCGAGACGCCTTCCTCAAATTGGATGAAAAAATAGAAAGATGAGAAGTGATAATGAGGGGGGAAAAAAATAGAATAACTTGTTGTGGACTGCCACACCTACCAGTCTTAACCTTAATCTCCAGAGTCCAGACCATTAATTATCAGAATTACCTG
The DNA here is from genome assembly GCA_948243855.1 of Flueggea neowawraea. NCBI lineage: Eukaryota > Viridiplantae > Streptophyta > Magnoliopsida > Malpighiales > Phyllanthaceae > Flueggea > Flueggea neowawraea. The sequence continues at coordinate 8,075 of CAODLS010388425.1, forward strand.
GCCAACACCCTTTCTCTCTTGTAACATTTTTCTAACTTAAAGATGGAAGTAAGGTGGCAATCTATTATAGACTATAAATGTAATGCAATGGGTAATTAATTATGATGTGGAGTAACAATTGAAAAACCCAATTTAAGGCCGATTGTGAACTTTTTATGAACTGATAAATGAAACAAAACATGGACTGTGCCATTGAATAATCCAAATTAGTCAAAAATTATTGTGATTCAAAGATGGGAGATGAAACACAAAAACTGCCCTTTGAACTTTTGACCAGCTTAGATTATAGTAATTAATACAGTAATGATTTATTAATTGATTTAATTAAGAATTAATAAAAAATTGGAAACAAATTATCTCAAAATCTAGAATAAGTCGACTTATTTACATTCCAAAAAATTGCTCAGATTTTATTATGTATATAGATAGATTTAGATATAGATTCAGCTAATTCAAATTTAAAAAGATTGACTAGGATAATATTTAGATTTAAGAAAATCTGAGCCAGATCAATTCACACTTAACCTTTCCACTCCGTGGTATTTCCAACACTGCAACATGTTATCATCAATATCAACAATATCTCTTGAAGCTCTAGCAATGGCCGGAGCAGATCATGTCGAATGCAACATCGAAGCTGAAGAATGGGAAAGAATGGAGAGAGAACAAACACCACCCTATTTACTTGTTGGAAGAAACCAAATTAATGGATGTTTCTTCAATTCTTGCATGTCAAATGTTCCATGCTTTTGTTTGTCAAACGTTGCCAACAGATGTGGTAGACTACTACAAATCTTGTCGGCACGGCAATTTCAAAGGACACGTCGAAGAAGGCATGATAAGCGAACAAATTCGAAAGGAAAACTGGGATCAATGGGGACCTTGATGATGAGAGCAGTTAAGGTATGTTTTAGAGTATTGAGATTGACCGTCGCAAAGAAGTGAAGTTTTACGGATGAGTTTGTAACTAATTGATATTAAAATTATTTTTTGTACTAAGGGATAAAAGTTTAATTAGCGGTGAAAACAAATAAATGAATTATTAAAAGTTAGTGATTGTTTGATATTAAGAAGGTATGGGAAGAAAGTTTAACTTCAAGTAGAAAAAATACTAATATTTAGTTTTTAGAAAGTATAAGGTCAAGAGAAATTTGACTAATTCTCAAAAAGTCGTTTACTAATGAGGACTGAGAAAATTTTTTAGAACAATACTTTCTTGTAAGTCAGTCACTTGAACCAACCGAGGGCTTAGTCTTTTTGTCACATTCATGCAAACACTTATGACTTGTGATCTGGTAATATGATGAGAAAATAGAATTGTTTAGGTCTTTTGATGATCTTGGGTTTTTTTACTTTCAACTATTTCGTCTGTGAATTAAACATTTCTGTTTGTTACTTTAACATATATTCATCCATTTGGATGAATTTCTCAATATATAACATTATCTCTTTTCTTTTTTTAAGCGTAAATCATGGTATGGCCTTGAATATCTGGTTCGCTAAGCTGATCTTGAAACTTGGCCATTATTTTGTTTAAATCTAATTACAGAAAAGTTTGATTCAATACTTTGATCCGTCATATACTCAAATCTGCATAATCAATCTTGTTCAATATCACAATCTGTCACAAATGGGACCAAAGTATTGTATCTTTAATAATGATATACGAGTTTACAATTATGTTTTTCACTTTGAAAAATCTGTCTGACCCATACGTTACTCATTATTTTCTTGAACTGTTCCCATATGCTCCTCATTCATATTAATAATTCATATAAGTGAAACTAAGTTAGCCGATTATTTTTAAAATTTAGAAGGGGATTTGGTCTTATGTTAGTTTGAAGCAATAATTGATGTCACAGTCACTGCTAACAAGGTGATTGTGGAAAGACGGGAACTTTTTGTTGGCCTAAAAAGCATAGTACGAGTCAAGTCACAGAAAGAGCTCTTCTGGTTCTGGATCACCTGCCACTGCCTGGCTAGACTGTTTCAGTCAGAATAGGCTTGTCTGGTTCGAGTAAAAACGCCAATAGATTGAGGAAGCATGGCTGGGCCAAGTTCTCCAGTTTCTTCTACCAGTCTCCCCATTCAACTACCAAGCTACGAGTCCATTTAGGCCACCCGCTCCCCTGTCAACCATGCCAGCATCTTTATCATCACAACAATTTTTTTTCCCCACAAACAAGTGCTTTCTTTATTTGAAAATAATACACTATTTTCCCCGCTATTACTGCATTTATATTTTTTGGTCAATAAGTATTTCATTTTTTATTATATCAAAAATCGGCAGTCTTTTAATTTTTAATCCCTAGCATCATGATCTTTAAACATACCTACGATGATGGTGCTAGAAATTATCAGTCCTATTTGAATACGGCAATGAATTATGCAGTGCCCTGTATTTTATAAAACGTCATAGATAGAAATGCTCAATTAGGCCATGTGACCAAAAGAACGTGATCTTCAACCAAAACGAATACTGCCTTGACACATAGATGTATTATTAGTTAGTCAAGCAGAAAGTTACAATTATGGCAAGGTGCCTCAGCTTAACAGAGTTAAAGAACTGGTGCTACAGATCCAGCTTCATCAGGCAAGGCCTCCGATCCACCATCACCGACCTCCATGACGGCAACGTAATGCACCGCTGGGTCCCAGCCACCAAAAACAGCGCCAAGCCCAACCTCCTCGTCATCCACGGCTTAGGAGCCAACGCATTGTGGCAACGGGGAGTCCTAAACGACCCGGCCAGAGAGGTCGGAGTCGTTCCAGGCGCAGTGCTTGATGAGGGTGATGGAGGCAAACGGGGTGGAGAAGATGAGCCTGGTGGGGCTGAGCTACGGGGGGTTTGTGGGGTACAGCATGGCGGCGCAGTTCAAGGAGGCGGTGGAGAGAGTGGTGGTGTGTTGCTCCGGGGTGTGTATGGAGGAGAAGGATTTGAGAGAAGGGTTGTTTAGAGTGTCGGATTTGGAGGAAGCAGCCAGCATTTTGGTGCCTCAGAATCCGGAGAAGCTCAAGAAGTTGGTTGATTACGCCTTTTTCAAACCTCCTCCTGTGGGTTTGATGCCCAATTGCTTCTTTTATGGTTTCATCGATGTAAGTCATTTTTCTATCAAGTTCTTTTATTCTTTAATTAATTTTAACTGAATTCAAGAATAGTTCAGTACTTGCATAGATTTGGAATGAGAGTGCCACGAGTGAGGATGAACAATGTTGGATTGGATGATAACAAAATTTGGGTTTAATTTGATGGTTTAGCTTTTGGCTTAATGCATAGGAACCCCTAAACTTGTTTATTTTTTCCTGCTTGGCCCCCTCAATTATGCGAGGTAACTAAATACCCCTTAAACTTATTGAAAACGTAATTTTTGAGGACTTCATGCTAAGGTCATGAGAATGATAACGGAAATGATAGTTAAAGGGGTTAAGAGTGAGAGAGTAGGACTAAGAGAGTGAGAAGGGGAGACAAGGGGAGAGGAAGAGGGCGCGACAGTGTTGGGAAAAGTCCAAGAGAGAAAAGAGAGCGACAGAGAGAGAGAGAGCGTCGATGGGAGTGAGCAAGAGAGGGTGGAGGTGGATGTGTTTATTTTTTATAGGGTTTGGTCAGGTGTGTGTGTGTGAAGTGGAAGAAGGGTTTGGTTTAATGATTGGGTTTGGATTGGGTTAATTTTTGGGGTTTTGAAGAAAGTGGTTGAGTTATTTTTTAATGATTGAGTTTTGGTTTTTTTATTGTGTTAGAGAAGATGGTATATCATAATAATTTCTTGCCACATCAGACATTTTAAGAGCCATGAGGCGCCTCATTTGAGTAAGATACATGAGCATTGCCACCTCAGCAATGAAGTCCTCAAAATTAAGTTCTTAATAAGTTTAAGGGGTATTTAAATGCCCCCGCATAATTGAGGGGGCAAGCAGGAAAAAAATAAACAAGATTAGGGGGTTCCTAATGTATTAAGCCTTTAGTCTTTGAACAAGTTAACATAATTTTAACATAAGATCATTGGCAATTTTATTATTAAGGTTAAGATTGATGAAATGGGCAGGCGATGTGCACGGAATATGTGGAAGAGAAAAGAGATTTGATTAAAGCGATCCCGAAAGATCGAAAACTTTCCAATATTCCGAGGATAACACAGGTTTTCAGCTTTTTTTTCCTTTTATTCTACTCTTTTTTTGTGCCGCCCTGTCTTTGCCACTTTAGTGTGTTGATTATTATTATTGTTCATATCTTGATTACATATTAATACTCAGATAGTTAAATACAAATAACGGTAATTTTTTTCACAATGCAGCCAACGTTGATTATATGGGCAGAATATGACACAATATTTCCATTGGAGCTGGGTTATAGATTGAAGAGGTGAGTCTGTATGGCACAGCCAAATGCATTGACGCATTTGCAAGTTTTTGACTGAGTTGTGGGGTTTTCTGTTGTGATGCAGACATTTGGGGGATAATGGGCATCTCGTGGTTGTGAAGAATACAGGACATGCCTTCAACGTAGAGAAGCCCAGAGAGTTTATAAGGCTCTTGAAGTCCTTTCTTGTCGATTTTCAGATTCCTCCAGATAACATGACATCTTACATTTGTCACAACCACAAATGATTCAGTGCAACTCATAACTGCAACGGGTCACCACTCTGAAGAATCCCATCTATTCTGGCGACTCCATTTTTTTTTCTCATAGCTCACAACTAGTTGCATTCATACTAGATATAATTACCTGAAGAATAGATCGTCCGATTACATTAGTATTTTGGCTGTTCTCTCCACAATGTAGATGTTTAAGAAATGAAAACCTAGTACTCGATTTTGTTTTGCCTTGAGAAGAACACTTTTTAGTTAATTTTCTCCAATAATGCAACTTTCTGATTTGCAATTCTCTAGGCATGCTCAAAATATAGTTCTCAGCAAGATGCCTCAAAAATTTCAATCTCCGTTGTAATCAACATGCGTTTGGTTTCAGAATATTAGTACTATACTAGTGCAATAGCACACAAAGGAACCACTCTCCTCTCCGAAAGATCAAACAATATTTCCGCTTGTTTAGATAAATGTAATGAATTTAATAGTAAGGAGTGAAAAAGAAGAAATCAAATAACAAAAAGTAAGTATAAATCAGATGAATTTTCTTTGTGCTATGACAAGTTACTTGCCAACGGAAACAGACGAGCAAAATTATTTAGTGGCTTGTGTGCGCAGACCACCTCAAGATCAAACCATGGCAAACAAACAAATGGACGAGACAAGCTCCGGGAAAGGGACAAATCAAACACGAAAGCCAGATGCAATCCACTCCAATTCATACGATGCTAAAAGCTACGGGACTTTGAAAGCAGACCACAAACATTCAAGTCGCAAGTTCAATTATGTTTCTTAAAAAAAGATAAAACATAACGATCTGAAAAATCTGTCCGGTACATAGATACAAGCCAATGGTCCACCATCCCCCTCTACTATTAAGAGTGTCACTCTAGCTCCCTTCCCTTCCTCGTTGAACCCATTCTTAAGGAATCACTCTCTTCTGCTTCAACTAGTTCTGCAAAATAAGTGCCAAATAGAATCGATTGAGGATCAACAAAAAGTTAATACACCAGTAACAACACAACTGTGTGTCAAACAATCACCTTGAAGATGTGGCAATGCACCAAAGAAAATCATGAAATTATTTTTCACCGAAAGATGTGGATAATAGGTTTACTTAGATGTTCTAATGCCAGTAAATGTAAGATTTTCTAATGCCAGTATATTACTATCAGCTATCAACACAGAATTAGCTTACCTCTGCTTGAGGTTCATCACCTTTAGATTGCTCACCTGAAAAACCACAAAACAAAATTATTATCTATTTGAAGAGAAGGCATCGGATAACATTAGCTATCGAACAAAGTGAGAGAATAAACACTCAAGGAGGAAATGCTATATGTGACTAGCAATTCGAAGCCTCAATTGCTAAACCACTTTTGCAAAATCAAAGTTAAGTTTTGACTAGTGATAACAAAACTAAAAGGCACATTTTGCTGCGTGAACAATCAAATCTGATAACTGGTTCTCATTATTAAGCAAACCACCATAAACATTCAAATAAGCCAACAAATATTTCCTGTTCCCCTGATGAACCAAGTCTTTAAAGATATAGAAGAATAAAATCTTCATGTAAGTAAGCTCGTCCAATAATTATAGTCCTAAAACTTAAAACTAGATTCTGATTTTTACTCAGTTAAACCTATACCACAAGGAAAAAGAGCAGCAGACTTGGAGAAGTATAAACCAAACTTCATCTTTTTCCTGTGCATCATTTACTTAAAAAAGGAAGTTTCTTGCAACTTTCGAAACTCAAGATGAAGCACTTTGTCCCCTAATGAACACTAGGACAAAAAGAGAAAGAGACACGGAATATACCTCCCTCCTCCGGAAGATCAGAGGTCCATAAAGTGAGGTTATCCCTAAGAAGCTGCATGATAAGGGTGCTGTCCTTGTAAGATTCTTCATTGAGGCTATCAAGTTCTGCTATAGCCTCATCAAAAGCTTGTTTAGCCAGATGGCAGGCCCTACACA